>PVKS010000888.1:89100-163272 GCA_004027875.1 Aplodontia rufa
TTTTTTACTGGGGATCACATTTAGAGTTTGCCTTGAGTCTCAGAGCAGACTTTGGTCTTGGACTTTTGGGCAGTCTTGAAACTTTTGAGACTTTGGGGACTCTTGAAAATGTACTAATGTATTTTGCATTGTCAGACTGATGAACTTTTGGGATCCAGGGGTGGAATGTTATGGTTTGAATGTGAGATGTCCCCCAGAAGCTCATGTGTGACAATTTGGGAAGGCTTAACCCAGTAAGTGAGTTAATAGGAATTAGCAGGCAACTGTAGGCTGGTAGGGTGTGGCTGGAGGAGGTGGATCATTGGCAGGGGTAGGGGGTTGCCTTTGGGGTTACATTCTGTATCTGGCAAGGAGTCCTGCTCTCTCTGCTGTGATGCCTTGAGCTCTCTATTTCGTGGAGCCATGCCTTCCATGCTGTTCAACCTCATCTTAAGCCCCGAGGAATTGAGTGTGCCACCTGTAGACTGAGACTCTGGAAAGCATGAGCCCCTAAATAAATTTTTCCTCCTAAAATTTGTTCTTGTCCTTAGGTCACAGCAGCAAAAAGCTGACTATAACAATGATATTCTGATTTTCACTTGGGGAAACAGTTTACTAAAATTTGTAGAATAAGTATTGTGATAGTAGGTAAGAGTGAATTTGACCTCAATCATGACTTTCAAGAAAATGTCAAAAGCAAAGGCTTTGAAATTTTCAAACACAATACTGCACAAATAATTAAGTATACTTAAGATCATGAAGTATGTGAGAGTTAATGTTTCTTTAAAAAAAAAAAGGTTTCCCTGTAGATGGACTACCAAATGATAATGAGCCAAAGATTTAAGGTATCTTTAGAAACTGAGAGCAATGAATCTTTCTTTAAAACTCATAATCTCCAGTTATTCTTCTTTTTAAAAACCTCTCATTTATCATGTACTGTCAAGTTCTGCATAGTTTCCTGGATCTCAATTTTTAAAACCTCATTGATATCAGGGGGACTAGAAACTAAATGTCTGAGAGACATATTCAAGTAATCAATCCACTAGTCTCTGTCAATAGTCTCTTTTTAGAGAGGAGATCCCTCCTTTTCTTTCTTTTTTTTTTTTTTTCTTTTTCTCAACCATTTCCAAAAATTTCCTGTTAAAGACAAATGATGGGGCTGGAGTGGTGTCTTGCCAGGCATGTGTGAGAGGAAGACCTGGGTTCAAACCCCAGCACCACATATACAACTAAGTGTAGGAGAAACAAAGGCCAGATTTAAAAAATGAATAAAATTAATTCTCTTCTCTTTCTCTCTCTCTCACTCTCTTTTAAAAAAAATTTAAAAAGACAAATGACTAAGGGGATATATGTGTGTATGTAAGTGTGTGTGTGTGTGTGTGTGTTTGTAGTGTTCATCATATTTTGTAGAAAGAATAAAGGAACTGAGTCCATGTGTTTTGGGATTCTTCACGATACTTAAAGGATTAAGGAATTGTCTCTCTATGGTTGTTTTATTCATCACTTTAGATTTTTAAATATATATTTGTTTATATATGATTTATATAATAAAGTTTATTTCAGGTTACCAATGAATGTTACCTGCCAGTGTCTAAACACTGCCTCTCTTCCCAGCCCTATTCTACTCTCCCTCTCCTCTTCACAAAATCTGTTCTTTTCACTCTTTCATGTAATAGGTAGTATATATCAATAAAATATTTTTCATCAAGTATTGGTGCTTTAGTGAGGAGGTTAGATTCATCCTTGACATTTTCTAACTGGGAATGCTCTTGTTGTTGAATCACTCTACTGAATCATTGTTGACCTAGAAAACACCTGTCAAACCCTTTTAACTTAATGCTATGCGCTTACATTTTGAACAGTGCATATTATGGTTACATCTGTTTTTCCAGTTATACAATCACAGGGAGACTTTTTCATATTTACTAAACTAGTTTATCTTAATTAGCATCATTATTGTTTATAAGATGCAATTTGAAACTTTTTTAGGTAGGCCTGCCAATTGACAGTTTTCTTTGTTGTAATAAATGCTTAGCCCCTGTCAATTTCCATTAAGTATAGAAAGCTTAATAGCATGATGGGTTGTCACTAATGTCACTAGTTTTTTTTTTTTTATTGGGTCCCCCCAACCCCCCATACACTTTATGTTGGGTCTTTAACCAAGGATCCTACTAACAGTAACAACTATAGATTCCTTGCTTCCTAGACTTTAAAGTTTAGAATTTAAAGATATAGTCAACCAAAGTAACTTCAAAAGAAAAAAATATGCTTCAGAAATTTAAGAAGGATCTGGATTAATCTGAAGATTCTGGAAATAAGCCAGAGAGTTAAGCTTTCACATTTACACCAGTTTGATAGCCATACACAGTTTTATACAAATGCATTGCTATTTTGAGAATATTTACCATTTCTACTTTGCTGTGATCCTATAATACATTTCCAGGCCCCCTCAAGGAAAGGCAGTAATCAAGGGTGTATTAGCTGATTATACCTCTAGGAAATGATAGTCCTTTTGTCCATTCCATTGTTTTTGGCTAATTCTTCCATACCTATTAAGATCCATTACTATGAATAATTTCTCATTCACTGAAGAATATTTGGTAATCTAAGCCAAATTGTTAAACCTTGGTTTCTTATCTATGAAGGGGGCATGCTGGTCACTACTACATAGCATTCTAAGAAATATTAAATGAAATAATCATAATCTGTGCAAAACACAGTGCTCAGATGTTGTAATTTCAAGGCAAATTGAACGATGTGTTGTTTAGAATGTATATACACACATTAGTGTTCTGTACCTATCTTACCAGTTTCTGTAACCACTCATTCAGTTGGTGTACAGTACTTGTCTTAATTCTTTAGATCCCAACATAATCTTTTTCCAAGGTTTGTTTCATAATAAATGCAGGCCCTCTATCAAGATGATGCTCAATTACAGAAAAAAGTGAAGTGTAAGCATAATTTCTTATTGACCAAGGCACAATCAATGTCATGTTTTGAGAGCCTATAAATAATACATAGCAGTTATCTGTCACAGTCACATTAACAATTATGACTTCCAAAATGTTGATCAGTGCCCATGTGGTGGTCTTTTCAGATGGACTTGATCTGATTGAAGGGCCCTTAGCTTTTTTACTTGGAACTCTTTAAAGTGGTGTGGAGTGTAAGCTTTATGGCCTTCCGTCTCCTGATACTGCTTGCCCTGACATAGCCTACTCATGTGTTTTGCTAGGTACTAATGGAAAACTACATGAGGTGAAGGCTTATGAGGAAGCAGTGTGGCGTAGTGCAGAGTGCTAAACTAGGAGAACGCAGACCAGCTCCAGCAGTGCTGGCAAAAGACTTGAACTGTTTGTTTTCTAATCCAAATTAGTTCTTTAGTTAATTTTTGCTTCAAAGTCTTTAAAGAATTTAAGTGGTGGCTTGGCGGTTACGGCGCTTGCCCAGCATGCGCAAGTAGGTGAGTTCAAACCCGAACACCATGTACACAACTAAGTGTCAGAGCAATGAAGGCCACATGAAAAACTAAAAATTGATTCTCTCTGTCTCTCCCTCTCTCACTGTCCTTCTCTCTTTAAAACAAAAACAAAAACAGTTGTTTGCAAGGCTGGAGCAGTGGCTCAGTGGTTACAGCACTTGCCTGACATGAGCATGTATTCCAGTCGAACCCCAGCACCACGAACACAGTGAAGTGTCCGAGCAATGAAAAGCCACGTGAAAAACTGAATAAAGTTGATTCTTTCTTTCTTTCTCTCTCTCTCCTTCTCCTTTTCTCTTAAAAAAAAAAAAGGATTTAAGTGAAAAGGCAGATCTTGACATAATGTTAAATGTTAATAGTTTCTTCTTAATCTTTTTCTTGTTCTTTTTTTTTTTTTTTTCAAAAAGAGAGTAAGAGAGAGAAAGACTCAATTTTATTTATTTTTTCATCTGGTCTTTGTTTGTCTGAGCTACCCCTGAGCCACTGCTCCAGCCCCTCTTTTTAATCTTTAATAGCTTAAAGGAAACGTGTTGCTTTGGTATATAGTTCTAAATACCTATCTCATACATCTGTTTTGTGTACACTAGACAGACCATTAAGTTCAATTGTATGTATTAGAATTTTAGCCCTTCTTTATAGACTTATTCCCTTAGTCAGCAGTATGTATAAAATACAAGCATAAACATGATGTGAGGGGCTTATTTTCTTATATTTAATTGAAGGAATAAATTTTGACCATGGGGAAGTCTGAGAATTACATGGTGATACTAATAAATGTCATTATTATGCTTTTATACCAATATATGATACTTGAGCATTGTACTTGTACAAAAAAAAAATCTCTCTGCACTTTGAGTATAGGTTACTCTCATTTGTAAAACGTGGTTCTTGAATCTGATATATTCCAAAGCAGCTAACATAGAATCAGTAGCCATTAACAGCAATAGTGCCCTAGTGCTCTGTAGGATAAGTGCCATTTAGGCACTTAGAAAGTGCCATGTGGGGGCTGGAGCGGTGGCTCCGCGGTTTCAGCACTTGCCTGGCAAGCATGAGGACCCGGGTTCAAACCCCAGCACCACATACGCAGCTAAGTGTTGGAGCAACTAAGGCCACGTGGAAAAACTAAAGTTGTTTTTCTCTGTCTCTCTCACTGTCCCTCTCTCTTAAAAAAAAAAAAAAAGTGCCATCTGTATTACTCAGCGCCAGGTCTGTTTATTTCCATTTTTCTCTGCTTTATCTATATCAAGTTCAAATTTCCAGATCTGTTAATTTCCACATCAGTTGTATAGAAAATGTTTGACTGGCAATTAAAAGTAGCTCATGTCTTTTAGAACTTAAAATGAATAAAATTTCACTGGTTGATCTGAGGATATGGCTTATCATAATTTGTGCATGATTATTTTCAAGAACTTTAAATATCTTTACGGTTTTATAATAACTCATCAAGAAAAATTCTAACTCAATAAAAAAAACCAGCATTTACTTATTTATTTATTTTACCAAATACACTGCTTTGAAGTCTTGACATATCTTTGTCATTTTATGTGTGAACAATAGTCCTGGTACTTGAAAGTACAGCCATTGCTTTACTTATTGTAGAGAAAGCTGTTAAAACTGCCAAGAATTTTAAGTTTGGAAAGATTTTTTTAATAAGTAATAACTTTCAAATAGTTGTTTTTAACATTCTTAACCTAGAAATAATATAAACCAGATTGATTTGGAAGGCATTATGATGTAGTAAAATAATTCACTTCAGCTCCCATTTGTGAAGCATTCTGCCATTGTGGAGATTCATAAATGGTCTACATCCCCAAGATTTCAATGTGTTCAATTAGCTTCTCAGGTAGGATTTTGAAAATAAAAGCTTTATGGAGATGTAATTCACATACCAAATAATTTGCTCACTTAAAGTATACAATTTGGTGTTTATTAATGTATGCACAGAATTGTACATTTATCACCATAATCATTTCAGAACATTTTCATCCCTTTAAAAATAAGTCTACACACGCACACACACAATTTATTCATCAGTCAATGGATATTTTACCTATTATGAAAAATAATGCCATAATAACAGCCAAAGACTGGAAATAACCTTTCAGTGGGTAAATGAGTAAACAAACAGTGATGCACATGCCATGTAGGAGTACTAGCTGTAAAAAGGAGAAAACCGTTGATACATACAAAGCCTCCATAAATCTCCTATGAACTGCGCTGAGTAAAAAATGCCAGTCCCAAAGGTTTTAATTCTGTTTTTGACTGTATAGCATTCTTTAAATAACAAAATTGTAGCAATGAACTAATGGGCGGTTGCTGCTGATTAACGTAGTGGAGTTTCCCTCTTGACTACATCACTGGCAGTGACCTGATTGTGGTGGTGTAATATAGTTTTGCCAAGGTGTTGCCATTGGGAAAAACAATAAAGGGTATAAGTGATGTCTGTATTATTTCTTACATATAATTACATCAAAATAAGTTTTTAAAAAGCCTTAACTGGCTGTCTCAGCATTATGCGTAGAAATCTCCTTAGCCAGATCCACATTCATTAAGAATGTATTCTAGTTAACACACGCTTGCCAGCTTGTGCTGTCACTGCGTAACATGGCCCTTTCTCCACCTGCAGTAGGAAGCTCCTTCGCTGCCTGTCAGCCTCCACTGCTAGCCTTCCCACTGCCTGGTCTCAAAACTAATGCCACATGTTTCAGTTTTTGTTACTGCAGCATTCCACTTATTTTAGTTATCTTTTGCTGGGTTAAACAAACAAAACCTCAAAAACATTGTCTAAAATTATTTCTCAGGATTCTATGTGTTGGCTGAGTAATACCTCAGTGCTTTTGCGTAGGTTTATGTTGGTATATTTGGCTGCTGGAATCTGTAAGGAGCTGGGCTTAATTGTGATGGCTGGACCACTTTCTCTTCATGATTTTTCTTGATGGTTCTCTCCATGGCATTGTGAGTCCAAGACCCTCAAACACCTAACCTTGGAAGTTGTGTAACATCACTTCTGCCACTTTTATTAGTCAAAGCAACTCACAAAAAACTGAACCCAGATTCAAGGAGGTAGGAGAATAGTCTCCACTTCCTAATGGAATAAATAGCAAAGTTACATTGCAGAGTAGAATGGGAGAAATTCTTATCCCCATTTTTTAAAGTAATCAACCATAGTTTATCTAGAGGCATCTAGCACATGGAAAAGCCCAGCTGCAAAGGGATCCCAAGCCAGGCAGCATGGCCCCAGCAGTGTTGGTGAACTCAGAGATGACAAAAGGGCTATTTCACTCTGGTGGTGTTGCTGGCCTGAGAGGTTACAGGAAGCCACAGAGCAGTGAGATTAAGATTCCTTGGATATGGAACTGGCTTGTTTACTGGTTTCTGACGGTGATCACTTCAATTTTGTTGCATTTGTGACCTATAAATGGTTGGAAAGAATGTATGAAATATGAACTGTATAAACATTAGTATTACATTCTAAAGGATCATATATGTAATTTTTTTCCCTTTTGAAGATAGACATCAGATTGTTTGAACAGACAGGATCTTATTTATGGTATGGTTTTCCTTCCTACTACCATGTTCAAAACTTATCTGGGGTGTGTTTCCATACCCTGTTTGTTAGTCTGTGAATGCTTAGGGTTAATATGATAATGAGCAGCATTACAAAACACATAGTATAAATACGTTTGATACTATTTAAATATTTTAGCGAATTTATGTTACATTGTTTTGAGAGTTTTTGTAAAGTAAAGTAATTCCCTGTCATATCTTACCTGTGAGCAATCTTCAAAAATTTTTTGGTGAGGGGAGAGTGTGGTATGCTATAACATTCAAGGAGTGCAAGGAGTGCTGTGTTAGTCACATTTCCATCTCTCTGAGAAAATGGACTTAAAGGAAGAATTGTTTGTTTTGGCTAATAGTTTCAGTTCCTGGTCATTTGGGTTTATTGTCTCTAGGCAGAAGGCAGAAGAACATCATGTTGTGAGAGCATGTTGAACAAAAGCCAGGAGAGGAGAGAGGGGAGGAAGAGCTGCAGAGAAAGGGGGGCAGGGGGAGACACACACACACACACACACACGTGCGTGCGCATGCTGGAGACAAGATCTAGCTTCAAAGGCACACCCCCAAGAACCTGCTGCCTTCAACTAGGCCCCAACTCCTAAGTTTTCACAACCTCCCAATAATCCATTAAATTATGAATCCATCAATGCGTTAATGAGGTTACAACACTCATTATTCAACACATTCCAAAGTTGATCACTACTGATCACTGTTAACTTGGGGCACTTGAGGTTTTGGGAGATAGTTAGATCAAAACCATAACAAGTGTCTAAAAAATTATGATGTGTTTTCCTTTGACATTGTTGGGGTTGAATTTTATCTTATATTGGATTAATGTTTGCAGATGTACGTATGTGTTGAAACTTTTGTTGCTTTCTTTCTAGTTTTGAAATTATACTACTTAAAAGAGTTACAAAAACAGAAAGATTCCTGTCTATCCTTTACCCAGATCCCTAAAATGCTAATATTGTACATAACCATAATGTAATCAGTATGATGGAATTAACATTAATATAAGTTCTATTTACATATTTTATACAAATTTCACCAATGATCTCTATAATGTTCTTTTCCTAGCCCAATTTCCTATCTAAGATTACACAGTTGTATTCAGTTGTAGTGTCATCGTCTCTTTTGCCTCTAAACTGTAACAGTTCTTCAGTTATCTTTTAAGACTGATGTTATTAACAAGTACTGGCCAGTTATTTTGTGGAATGATCTACAATTTAGGCTATCAGTTAATTTGAATCAAGGGTAGAGAGCCTTCTATTTCCAAGTGATTGCAAATATACTGAAATATTGAAAAAAAATTCTTATCTGAATAGTAATCATGGGAATTGAATGGCTAACAGGACTGGATCGAAATGAAATAATTTGTAATATCTTTAAGTGGTTCTGTGGCTCTGTTTTTAAAGTGTGTTATAGGTGTTTAATTTCAAAAATCAGGCCAAAAAAATTTTGCTTTAAGATGCACAATTCATAGAATCATAAACTTCCTTTCATAGAATCATAAACTTCCTTTCATAATACCCCCAGAGAGCTTGAAAATGCTTCCCTCTTTCTCCAACACTGACATTAACATGTTTTATATGGGCAGGTGTTGTGCTATCAGCAAAGCTTTCTGTCTAAAGAGATCGTTATAATACTCTAACTGGATCTGACTACTTAAAAGTTCTCAAAATTTATTTTCTCAATACAAATTGTAAACTGTTTTTGCATGCATACTGTTTTTTTTTCTTCTGAGTATTTTTTCTCTTAATTTACTCTTGCCTTATGTGCTTACTAACTTTCTGGGCTTAAGCTCTGTTTTGAAAAAATAGCAAACAGGTATGGAGGCTCCTCAGTTGTGGCGCTTGCCTGGCATGTGTGAGGGTGTGGTTCAAACCTCAGGACCACGTACACTACGAAGTGTCCGCAATGAAAGCCACATGAAAAACTAAACAAAATTGATTTTCTCTCATTTTTTTCTCTCTCTCACTGTCCTTCCTCTCTCTTTAAAAAAAAAAAAAAAAAAAGAATTGCAAACATCAGATTCATAACAAGAGTTGATTCTTTAAAATACTTGTGTGTAGAAAAATAGATAACCCACAATAACAATTTCTTTGAGAAAATCAAGGAATCATTTCTTTTTTCTCTTTAGTACATACTCATTTCATCCTCCCTCCCCTCCTTTTTTATTTTCCATTTGACTATGACTTAGTTTTCAGGGCAATGTTTTACAAACTGTGGGCCACAAACCATTAGTGGATTATGAATCAGTTTGATCAACATTTAAAAAGAAAAAGTAGGTTAAAATTTTAAAGTATCTGAATGTACCATTTAGTAAGAAAAACTATCCAGTTGTTAATTTATTCCAGTTCTGTATCTTAAATATTTTTATGTGAATAGCACATAAAATACATTTATTTTTGTGAATTTCCATTTTTAAAATGTTTTAAAGTCACTGTTTTAGAGTATTTCACTTATTTATGTCTTGAACCTCATGTTCTTTAAACATACATGATGGATTGCTGCTGCGTAAGATTTTTTAAAACTAGAATTTTGTTTATGCCTGATCCTTGTTTCTGTCATGGCCAAAGACTACATCTTCTCGGTGATTTTATTTCCTCAACTGTAAAATGGAGATAATAGCTACACATGGGATTGTGATGTGCTCACAGCACTCACGGCTAGCACGTAAGAGCCAGTAATCAGCATTCTATAGCAATAGATGCATCGCGATTCACAATAGCCACGTTATAGAATCAGTCTAGGTGTCCATCAATAGAAGAACAGATAAAGAAAATGTGATATTTATACACAATAGAGTTTTACTGAGCCATAAGGAGGAATGAAATTGTCATTTGCTGGGAAATGGAGCTGGAGAACATCATTCTAAGTGAAATAAGCCAGATTTGGAAAACCGAGGGTTGAGTATTTTCTCTCAATATGTGGAAGTTAGGGAAAAAAAGAATAAAAAAAGGGATCTCACAAAAGTAGAAGGAAAAACAATAAAGGGGTTGGAGACGGAGGGAGGAAGCGGGGAGGGCATGGGAAAGTACTAGGAATGAAATCAACCAAATTATACTATGTTCATGTACAAATACATCACAGTGAATCCCACTTTAATATATAATGCACTACTCAAAAAGTAATAATTCCAAAAGGTAAATCTATAAGTAGAAGAAGGGAATCGAGGGAGAAAGAAGGGAGGTACAAGGAAGGAGACTGATCATATTATGTTATTTGCATGTGTGACTCTGCCACAATGGTGTGCCGCAATATATAATTATAATGTACCAATTAAAAAATAGAAAAAAGTTTGAAGAGCTCAGTAATAGTTGTTTTAAAATGCTGTGGAGATCCATGGCTTAAATAGGGTACATCTTATTATTAGAAAATCTCTAGAAATTAAGAATACTAGGCCAAATTAAGGCTCCCTATCTGCCACATTATGGGACTCAGATCACAGGATAAACAACTAGGAAAATCTAAAGGATCTCTTCAAGTGGTCCTTTTGTTTTGTGATTGATCGTAGCACTTTTACAAGGTAGTTGCTTATTTACTTCTTTGTATTATTTACTAGACGGCAAACTTCAGTAAGAACTGTCTTATTTGCCATTGAATCCCCAATTCAGGACCTTGGCACACAGTGGATATTCAGTTGTTGGATGAATGTTCCACGGTTAGTCCACACAACAGTATAAAGGGAAAGAGTTGAGTCCTGGTCTTTCTATCTACAGTCCAGTACTCTGTACCACTCTGCTTTCTGGTTGAAAATATTATATAAATAGTCCAAATTTTTAAAATATATTCTGAGATTTTCTAACAGCTGAAGTTCTAAGAACATTTTAACTATACCTAAGTGAAAATATCTCCTGGAGAACAATCAATCGTATTTAAACGTATGTCACCACAGCAAAAATTTTTGGAGTTTCTCAACAAAGCCAGCACCTGAGTTAATATTTCTGCCTGCTCTGTCTCTTGACTTGTAAAGACTAGAACTGAAATCTGAACAGTATCCATTAAATGCTTTTTTACAATACTGGATTTTATTTTGTCTCCTGGAAGGCTTCATATTTTAACTGTCCTTAACAGTTACGTAACTATATTTCATGTTCTAAAGCTCCTCTACCCTGATCACTATAAGAAACATTTTGTAATTACCAATTAATGCTAACAGGATTCCTGCATTTTTATTTTGATGCAGTTTAGTTGTACTGCCCCAACTGCTTTAAAATGTTTTCTGGTACTGGAAATATATAGATAACTACAGTGTAAACTTTGCCCCGCTACAGAGCTGATTAGATACTTACATCAAATGGAAACTGACAATTTTCCTTTTTCTGTTCTTCTATAAGGGACTTTTTATTAAAATTAAACTTTATTTTTTACATAATTTAAAATTTTTACAATTGTGCATACATCAACAATTATAAGAATCCTGTGTACTCTTTAGTTTTAACTATGGCATAGTATTACAATATGGTTCTTAATCAAATTTTCCCGGTTTTGTTTGTATACATTTTCATGTCTATATTTAGTTCTGTGTAATCATTTGTTCATGTGTCTACCACCACCACAATCATGATACAGAATAGTCCTGTCACATCAGGGATCCCTCCTGTTGCCCTTTTCTCCTTCCAACCTGAGCCTATTTCCTTTTCAAACGCATCCCTCCTTGTCTCCTGGCAACCACTGATCAGTTCCCTATTTTTATAATGCTGTCATTTGAAGACTGTATGTAAGCAGAATCATAAAGTATATGACCTTTGGGTGTTAGTTTTTTGTTTTTGTTTTTGTTGTTGTTTTGTTTTTTGGGTGTTTTTTTTGTTTTTTGTTTTTTTTTTTTTTGGTACCAGGAATTGAACCCAGCAACACTTGACCACTGAGCTATATCCCTCGCCATTTTTATATATATTTTCTTTTGAGTCAGAGTCTCACTAAATTGATAAGGTCTTCACCAAGTTGCTGAGGCTGGCTTTGAACTTGCAGTTGTCCTTCCTCGGCTTCCCAAACCATTGGGATTACAGGCATGCTCCACCATGTACTACTGAACATTAGCTTTTTCACCAACATAATTCACTGAAAATTGAGATGCCCTGAATTGGATGACTTCTTTGACTTTTAACATATATCCTCATAGTCAAGGGGTAGGAAAAACTACATAACTTTCCTGCTGATCTAGGTATCATTAGGTGTACAACTGTAGCAAAACCCAAATAAATTTTTTTACCTGGCATAAAATCAAGGATTATCCTCAGTGTCAGTAATAATCATGATAATGAGTGAATCATGACTATTCCAAAAGAACATCTGCTAAAATTAAATAGTCTACTGGCATTGTTAACAGTTATCACATTCTCCCTGGGTAAGTTGTTGAATCATTTGAAAAAAAGATGTTTCTTTCAAATGTTAGTAAATTATATTCACTATGGAATGTAATAGTCATTAAATATGGCCAAGGTTTGGTTTAACCTAAAAGCATAAGTAAGAGGAAAAAAGAATCCCTACGGATAATACTAATTGTGAAAACTTGCCATCAGTATGTGACATTTTACTTTGGATACTTTAATCCTTCTTCCTTTCAAAAATTCACTTGGTAGTGATCGAAGTAGACATTTTCATTAACCCTGAAAAATATCAATTTCTAACAGCATTATAATCTGAGATATTTTCTCATGAATAAAAAGTTCTAATATTTTTGAGAAACTGCTTTTTTTTGGGGGGGGGGTGCAGGGGATCGAATCCAGAACTTCTTGTATGCTAGGCAAGTGCTCCATCCCCAACTTCATCCCCAGGAACCCTAGAAGCTACTTTTTTAAAAAATGCAAATGTTACTCTGACAGCAAAATAAAGTTTTGTTTGACTCATGTAAAATTTGAATTTTACAAAGAATTTATCATAAATGTCCTCCTTTCTTTGTGTTTATTATTTAGAGAGCAAGGAGAATCCACAGACTTGAAACATGAGTTCAGATACCAGCCAAGGCGTGATCACTACTCCTCCTCCTCCCAGCATGCCTCACAAAGAGAGATATTTTGACCGAATCAATGAAAATGACCCAGAATACATTCGAGAAAGGAACATGTCTCCTGATCTACGACAAGACTTCAATATGATGGAGCAGAGAAAACGAGTTACTCAGATTCTTCAGAGTCCTGTAAGTTAAGTAATTATAAGCCAGTAATTTTTATTCCTCTTTGGGAACCTTGATATAATAAATGAGATAGGAAGTATCTTAAGCTACTCTCAGGTTAAAGGAAGGGTGGAGACATGTCACTTAAAAGAGAAATGGGCACTTAATTTATATATTTGATTTGCAAAGATTTAATAAGAATTCATTATCATGTTAGGCAGGGTGCATTTTTCAATGTGTTTTCTGTCATAATGATTTATGAAAAAAATTATAATTGTACTGAATTCAAGGATGCCCTAGTCAGACTGAAAGTCTATGAAGAAAGGGAAGACATGACTCAAGTCTTAGGAAGGAGTAAACTAGGTATATGCCATGCACTTACCTGTTTTCTTCTTCCTTTGGGTACCCGCACACACACAGCAGCAGCATAGAAAGACTGTAGGTTTTTGAGAAGGTCTAACATGAGAGCCTAATGTTAACACACCTCATACAGGCATACATGTATACCCAAAGTAACTGGATTAAACATAGATTACAAATTCAGTTTGAACTAAAAATTCTTTCTGGAACAACAATATCCAGACTTTTAAATCATATTCAAGTTATTTGTTTTCTCATAAACGCTTAGTGGAATTGCACATGTAAGTGATGGGAAAGGAGAGAACAGCTTGATTTAAGATGCAAAATGAGTTTATAATTTTATGCATAATGAAGATCATAAGCCCATTTAGGCAGAGTTCTGCACACATAGATACATGATGCCCAGGTCAGGCTAATTAGGTTTCCAACTTAGGTACTATAATAAGTACCATTGCATAGAGCTACCCTGGTAGATCATTTTTGTTGTACCCTTGTGAATTTAATTACAGAAGTTGAGTCAAAAATCAAAGGGGAATTCCACTTTGTGATTTTCCCATACCAGTAGCCCTGATGAAGACTTTGAAGACAAGTTATAAAAATGCAAACTTTGAGGAATTTTAAAAGTATAGCACCCAGTTTAAAGGAAGCACTTGCAAATGGAACAGAGATTAATCAGAGATGAGGGAATATATGTTCAGTGCCTTACTTTTTGCACACCGGAGTTTCTGCATTTAAAAAAATTTTTTTTAAGATCGTTGGAGAGAGAATTCAATTTCATTTATTTTTTCATCTGGTCTTTGTTTCTCTCTAACACGTAGTTGTGTGTTTGGTGCTGGGGTTCAAACTTGGGTCCTCCCGCATGCCAGACAAGCACTCAAACCACTGGGCAACCACTCCAGCCATGTTAATAAATTGAAGAGCACATTATTTAGATCAAAATAAATTGATTTCTTGCTCTAAAACCCCATTTTAAAGAACTAACTTATTAACCAAATGATTATTTTAACATAGTATAAAGTAACTGAAAGGAGGAGATAAGTTCAGATTTTGTTCAAGGTTAAATATTGAAATATCTAGGGGAAGTACCCCAAAGAGGACCTTTGAATCCTAACTATAAAGTTTAAATGAAAAAGTAAAGTATTAAACTGTTTCCATACCAGGGTTTTTCTTTTATAGTTTCCCCTTTAAAGACTGTGGCTTTGAGTAGATTAATTTTTATGCATGTGTTTCTCCATTTGTAAATTGGTTTATAAGTTCTAATTTTGCTTGTGCCTTGGGGGACTTAGATAAAATGGGAAAGAGCAGATGTAAAGATAGTTATTTCCTATTAACTTAACAAAAATGTTCATTTTCTGCCCAAAGAGGAATGAAAAGGGTTGAAATTTTAAAGCATTGTGGGTTGATTTTTTTTTCCCCTAGATCATTGCCTAGAAAATTTAAAATTTTGTTTGCAAAAGACTTTTGTTTGTGAAAGTTTATAAAGTTCAAGTATTCTTTAAATTTTATAATGCAACAAAAACTGTTCACCAAAGGAAATGATACACAGGCTTATTTTAGTCATCTATTACTAAATTATAAATTACAAACTTCTAGCAACTTAAAGCAGCAAGCATTTCTTATCGTACGCTTTCTGAATTAGGAGCTCAGGAGCAGCATAGCTAAGTGGATCTGGCTCAAGTTCTTTTATGAAGTTTCAGTCGAGACATCAGCCATGGTTTCTGGTGTCTGAGGCAGGGCTAAAGGATCCTCTCTTAAGATGGATCATTCATGTAGCTGATGGCAAAAGGCCACAGTTCCTTGTTACACAGACCTTTTGTTAAGGTGCTTTCCTCCAGAGAAAATAACCTCTGTTTTTTTTTTTTTCCCACCTAAATTCAGACATCACATGCACCATATTTATTAGTTACAAGTTAGACACTGAATTCAAGCCCATACCCAGGGAGAGAGAAATTAAGTTTACCTTTTAAGGGAACAATTATCTCTACTCTTTGGTCACAATTTATCTTAAAAGCACTACTGCCTGCCCTTTAGACACAATTTATTTTCCCTCCTCCCATATGTAAAGTGTACCCACCCTTTCCTAATGTCCCCTAGAAATATCATTCTGTTATGACATTAACTTGAATCTAAAATCTCATTGTCTAAATTCGGTCCAGGTGATCTTCCTTAGGGAATAGTTCCTTGATACAGTTCTTCATGTACAGTTCCTCTCAATCTGTTGATTATAAAGAAACAATTTATCTGTTCCCCACCACAATCCCCCCCCCAAATCTCTTATGGTGGGACAAGCATAAAATAACTATTATAGACATTCCCATTCAAAAACAAAATTTTGGAGCTTGGAGCAGGCAAGGGTGGGGAGAGGTTGTACCAAGAATAACTGGTTCAAAGCAATCGTGAAATCTATCTGGGAAAATATTTGGATGTTCTTTGATAAGAAATCAACCCTCCTACTTACCAGGATTATCCATAGCTTTAGCTCTGCCCTCTTGTTTTTTGGTTCTCCTATCTTGAATCATCCTTTCTTCTCCCTGAAAGGTAGTTCTATGTTTGCAATTGTTTTTCTCAGCCTGTTTCCTTCTTATAAATGTTTTGGGAATCCAAAGGCCTTATTTCCTTTTGTATTGATTGTATTCCTTTTAGCCCAAGCTTACAATGTTCCTACCAATATAATTCTCTTAAAATTTTTTTGAGTCTCTTGTAAATAATTCACTTTATTAGACAAATCTATAACCAATAAAGATCACAGTCAAAGATACTAGTAATTCATATTTATAAGTAACACATTTGTAAGCTGCCTATTTAAAATTTTCAGTTCAGTTGGAAAAAAAGAAATCAGGAGAGAAATTAATAAAAATGATTTATTACTGAATTCTTACAATGTGTCAGGTACCTATTATGTGTGTATTATAATTGTTAAACCCTAAAGCAACTCAAAGACATATTAATATCATTGGGTGTGGTAGTGTACTCCTGTAACCCCAGCTACTTGGAATGCTGAAGCAGGAGGATCACAAGTTTGAGGCCAGCCTCATCATCTTAGAAAGACCCTGTCTCAGAATAAAAAATAAAAAGGACTAGGGATGTAACTCATTGGTAAAGAGCCACTGGTTCAGTCCCCAGTACCAAAAAACATGTATGTATTAATATCCCTGGTTTACAGATGAATAAACTAAAGCTTAGAGACATTAACTTGCTGAGTGTTTTACAGCTTAGTTAAATGGTGGTGTCAGATTTTAACTCCAAAATTCATATCCTTAACCAGTAAGTAGCTAACAATTTACAGAATTAAATAGCAATTAAAAAATTCCACCTTATTTTTTTTATTATGTTATTCGTCTTCAAATTCTGTTGCTCAAGTTAATTCATCTCAACCCAAGAAGAATTTCTGGTCACAAGATGTTTTTGTTTAAATGTAAATTTGTTAATTTGAATAACAATTTATGCCTTGACCTGAAATATAAAAGAATTCATCTTGTTCTGACCCCCTGAAAGTATTACTTGTTTGTAGAAATTCTACAGCTTCTCATTATGTTTATATTTTTTTAAGGAAAGTATTTGTCTTAGAAATCAACTGCTGGTAAGTAAACTAGTTTAGCTTTAGATTTTGTTAATGCAGTAGACTCTACAAGTTCTCTTTTACCAATGTACTCATCATATATATAGTGTCTCTGGAGACCCTGAATTATAATTTACCCTCTTTTCTCAAAATGAAATGTCCAAAACAAACTGTTGAAATTAAGTGTTACTTCTTCAAAGTGCAAAAAGCATATAGATTGAAAAACTAGCAGGTAGTACTTGGAACCCAATGAATATTTGGTAAGTTATAAATGCATGAATGGATAGATATGTGAACAAGTGGGTGTGCTTCGAGTAATTAAACACTTGAATGTTATTCATCAAGCTTCTCCCTGAACTTAACTGCTTAATATGGAAAATGGTTGATGGACTTCTCAATCCTTACCACCATAGGAAGCAATTTAGACTGCTTGATGCATGTGTAGGGTGTTATTTGATATGTGTGTAGGATGTTATTCTGAGAACTAGGACAACTAGCATATGACATACTATTAATTTTTAATAACAGGGCATTATCTAATGCCATAAACTTATTTCAAAGCCATATACATTTTTTTGTTTTGTTTTTTAAGAAAGAGGGACAGAGAGAGAGAGAGAAAATCAATTTTATTTAGTTTTTCATATGGCTTTTGTTGCTCCAGTACTTGGCTGTGTATGTGTTGCTGGGGTTCAAACTCGTGTCCTTGTGCATGCCAGACAAGCACCATAACCACTGAGCCACCACTTCACCCTGTCATACATATTTTAAGATATCGTTGTGGGCTAGAGTGGTGGCTCAGCGGTTGGAGTGCTTGCCTAGCATGTGTGAGGACCCTGATTCAAACCCCAGCACAACATACACAACTAACTGTTGGGGAAACAAAGGCTAGAGGAAAGATAAATAAAACTGATTCTTTCTCTCACTTACTGTCTTTCTATATTTAATATACACACGCGCATGCTTGTGCATACATACACACACACATATCATTCACATATCATTGAAATTAAGGCCCAAATGTTAACAGGGTTACTTAATTAGTCAGACTCACCATGGTCTATCTGATCACTTTAGAAATTTTAAGATGCAAATATTGTTTATTAACTTGATTCTGCTGTGTCACTGTATTGTGCTGATTCTAACTCATCTGGGAAAAATACCCAGAAGATGGATAGCTGGTTTGTGTAATGTCTCCACACTACTTTCCAGAGCGGCTGTACGATTCTGCAGTTCCTCCAACAGTGTGCTAGTGTTCCTATCTTCCCACAAGCCCTCCAGCATTTGTTACTGTTTGTATTCTTCATCTTTGACAGTCTTACCAGAGGGAGGTGAAATCTTAATGTAGTTTTGATTTGCATTTCTCTCTTTACTAGTGATGTAGAACACTTTCTCATGTATTCATTGACTTTCTCAATTTCCTCTGTCGAGAAGTTTCTGTTTAGCTCTCTGGCTCATTTATTGATTGGATTGTTTGTTTTTTCATTATTGAGTTTTTTGAGTTCTTTGTAAATTTTGGATATTAGTCCCCTGTGGGAGGAATCCCTGGCATTGATTATCTACCATTCTGTAGGTTCTCTCTTGACATTTTTGACCAATTCTTTGGCTGAGCAAAAAAACTTTTTATTTTAATGGCATCCCACTCATTAATTCTTGACTTTAAATTCTTTTACTTTGGGAGTCTTGTTGAGAAAGTCTTTGCCTACTCCATATGCTGGAGTGTTGGTCCTAATTTTTCTTCTAGCAGTTGTATGGTATAATTCCTAGTTCCTTGATCCATTTTGATTTGATTTTTATGCAAGGTGAGAGATAACGATCTAATTTCAGCTTCCTGCACATAGCTATCCAGTTTGTCCAGCACCATTTGTTGAATAGGCTGTCTGTCCTCCATGTTATACTTTGGCCTCCCTTGTCAAACATCAGGTGTTTAAAAATTTATGGGTTTGTCTCAGAGTCTTCTGTTGTTTTCCATTGGTCTTCATTCCTATTTTGATACCAGTACCATGCTATTTTTGTTATTGCAGCTCTATTGTATAATTTTAGATTTGATATTGGGAAACCACTTGTTTCATCTTTTTTTTGCTTAGTAATGTTTTGGCTCTCTGGGTTTCTTGTTGTTCCAAATGAATACATTTTTTTTTTAAGAGGGACAGTGAGAGAAAGAATCAATTTTGTTTAGTTTTTCATGTGACGTTCATTGCTCCTACACTCATTGTAACCTGGTGCTGGGGTTTGAACCTATTTTCTCGCACATGCAAGGCAAGCACCATAACCGCTGAGCCACCACTCCAGCCCCATGAATGTATTTCTTAATGAGAAATTCTAAGTATGCTTGCTGTGCACATAATCCTGCTTTAGGAGAGGTCTAATAACATAATTGCAGAGTACCTTGGGAGCAGCAGCAAGTCTATAATCATTTTTTCTCTTTATGCTCCAGTTTTCATCTCTGTATCATGAGGTGGACATCCAGATGTGGACAGTTAAAATTCATTTCTGATGTCTGTGATATTTATCAGCATTCTGTTACCCAAGTTTCCTAAGGTAGATATTTCTGATAAATCTGCCTGTTGATTTTTTTAACATTATTGCATCAGGTTAGTTTCTTTTAACCAATTGGTTCTTTTTCTTATGACTATAAAAAAAAGTCATCTAGTGCCACTTTCTCCTGAAAGTTCTGATCTTGCAGTCTTACTATCCAATATCTTAAGTTAATTCTACTTTTTGTTTATAGTATACATTAATATATGTGTACTTAATGTGATTGTGGTAATATCAATATCAAATCTGTGAATCTCATGTTTTCATTGTTTATTTTTGTCCTTACCAAATGAATTCAAAGTTGATAGACTCATTCTCTCAACATTGAAAGTATTGAAAGGAACTATATAAAATAGGAGGGTATAAGAATCAGAGCTTTAACTTAACCTTTTTTTTTTTTAATCTAGGGATTTTTTACTGTATTTTTTAGACTGTGTTTGATAAAAGAGCTATTAAAACTGTAATACTCTGGGGACAAGCTAAGCTTTTGGTATGATTTTGAGTTGAAGAATTAATTGACTTTTAAAAATTCATACCAATCAATGATGATGAATTTTTTATTAAAAAATAATTTCTCCCAATAGATGATGGACAGTTTTCATGTACTTATTATATAAGAGGAATTTCTGATTCCTGTTTTCTAGCTAATAACCTGTGAAATAAACCTTTTCATTAACTCAATCAAGGTTGAATTCAGGCCAGGTGTGATGGTACATGCCTGTAATCTGCAAGTTTGAGGCCAGCCTCAGCAACCTAGCAGGATCCTGTATTAAAAGTAAAGAACTGGGGATGTAACTCAGAGCTCAGTGGTAAAGTGCTCCAGGTTCATTCCTTAGTGCCACCAAAAAAAAAAAAAAAAAGAAAGAAAGAAAGAAAAAAGAAAAGAAATTGAGTTCAAATTCTTCACTTTCTTTATATCATGAAAAATTCTAACTTACTATTTTATTAATTGAGCTGAACTGAACACTCCAGGAGGATCTAGAACTGCAAAAGACACAGTGCGGTCATTAGATGATACAGTATAGTGGAATAGGAAAAATAGATAAACACAGTCATGTGACAGGTTCCCTATGTGCAGTGTAAGGAAATGTGAAAAGAGTTCAGAGTAGGGTATGTATGAGAAGAAACATGGAGATTCCTCCTAACTCCAGTAATCAGTTAGGAGGAACTTCACAGAGGAGGTGGCGACATTTAAGACAAATGTTAAATGTTGGGAACAAATTCATTGGAAGTAGAACAGTAGAAACCAGTACTTCCATTAGATGAAATGGAATGAGCAAGGAGAGAGAAGTGCAAGTTGAGAAGGAGCAAGCGAAGAGAAATGGAAGTGATCTGAGAATGTTGGGAGAACCTTGTAGGCTAGACCAGAATGTGAAGTAGAAATAGTGAATAAAGCCAAAAAATTACATAGCAGTGGATTATGGAGACCCTGAAGTACCAAGTTATTTTGACCTGAGTTAGAGATCAGCACATTTTCTCATCATTTACAGTTTAAATTTGTTTATACCAAAAAATTAATACATACATGTTTGAATACAGTGCTTATTTGGAATCTGGGTCCAAATCTTCCCTTATCTTCCATTTAGTAGCTATGTGACATTGGAATCTCACTTAATTTGTGCTTCAGTTTCCTTGTGGAAAAACAGGGGAATTACCTCACACATTTGTTGTGGTTATTCATTTAAATAAGATAAAAGCATGTAGTGCAGTGCCTAGCACATATTAAGCAGCTGCTTTTGTGGAAAATGCATATGTAAGTGCTAATTGAAAATACACTATGCTTTTGTGGCAGCACTTTGAAGATTATAATCATAATTCCTTGGGCTGTTTTCTATACTTCGAAGGTGTTAAAGTATCTCTCTTAAAGAATCTATTTACAAAAATGTCACAACCTCCATTCATCTATGCGCTTCTGTATCTGGGGAAGAGGACATGGTTTATGCTGCGATTTTGTGTATATCTTCATGTATCTTCTCTCCTGACTGCTGTAGTGGAGACTCTAGAGAACTGTTGGCTAATCTTCCTTTAGAAGCACAGCCTATGACTCTGCCAACCTGCCTATAAATTAGTTCATCATTATGCACTGATGAATTCCTAATGGAACAAGGGCAAATGCTTTGCCTGGTACTACAGAATCACCATAATGCTGTATCATTTTATTTGCTTTATCCAGCATATACCCAAATGCTCTAATGTGGCCTACAGAGTTTACACAACAATTCTGATCACAACATGCCTGCTGCCTTATTTATTGTATTTGGTTTCATGGATTCAATGCAGCTCTGATAAAATTAGGAAGAGATCTTTTCCTCATGAGAGTTCCAGATTTGACCTACAGAACGCTAAGAAATCTTTGCCTCATGCACCTCAGACAGGACATTAAAAAGAACTCAAAAAAGTTAACACCAAAAAAACCCCCACAAATAATCCAATCAATAAAAAGGCAAAAGAACTAAACAGACACTTCTCAAAGGCAGAAATACAAATGGTCAACAAATATATGAAAAAATGTTCAACATTTCTAGAAATTAGAAAAATACAAATTAAAACTACACTGAGATTTCACCTCACTCTAGTCAGAGTAGCAATAATCAACAATTTGAACAACAAATGTTAGGGAGGGCAGGGCTGGAGCATTGACTCAGCAGTTAAGAGTGCTTGCCTGGCAAGTGTGAGGACCCAGGTTTGAACCCTAGCACCACATATACAACTAAGTGTTGTAGAAACTATAACCAGATGAAAAAAATAAAAGTGATTCTCTCTCCCCCTCTTCCCTCTCCCTCTCTCCCCCCCCCCCCCCCCCCCCCCCCCCCCCCCCCCCCCCCCCCCCCCCCGCCTCCATCTCTCCCTCTGTCTTAAAAAAGAAATGTTGGTAGAGATGTGGGGAATAGGGTGCACTTACACATTGTTGGTGGGACTACAAACTGGTACAACCACTCTGGAAAGCAGTTTGGAGATTACTCAAAAAACTAGGAATAGTTCCACCATTTGACTCAACTATCCCACTCTTTGGTATATATCCAAAGGACCTAAAATCAGCATACTCTATATAATGATGCAGCCACATCAGTTTTCATAGCAGCACAATTCACAAGCTATGGAACCAACCACGGTGCCCTTCAACTGATGAATGGATAAAGAAATTGTGGGATGTATACACAATGGAGTATTACTCAGCCACAAGGGAGAATGGCTTTGTCATTTGCTGGCAAATGGATGAAACTGGAGGATATCATGCTAAGCAAAATAAGCCAATCTCAAAAAACCAAAGGTCAAATGTTTTCTCTGATGTGGAAGCTAACCCAAAATGAGGAAAAGAGCAGAGGAATAAAGAAAGGGGGATGAAATAAAGGAAAGTGGAATGAAAAAGGGAAAGTGCATGGAATGAATCAGACTTAACTTTCTCATGTTCATATATGAAACATCATAGTGAATCTCATCAACATGTATATCAGTCACCAAATTAAGAAAAAAGACTAATAGCATAGAGGGAGGAGAACAGAATGGGGGGGAATACTGGGAACTGAATTAGAATAAGTTATATAGCATGCTTTTATTTTTTAGCCCATTTCCAGCAAACACTTAGTATCTTGCTCTTATTCCTGGCTCTTTCTAATCTCCTTCAGCTTGTTTTTCTCTTTAGCTTGATTTCCTTATGTATGTTTAATTTAATTTTTGTATCATTTTAATCTATGGAGGTTGCCTTAAATTCTTCCTGGAAGAACATAGGGCCAAGGGTGTTCAACAGAATAGATAACGCCTACTTCGCAGAAATATTGTAATGAGTGGTACACATAGTGTAGGTATCACCAACATTTTTATATATTTTGTTTGTTTGTTTGTTTGTTTGTTTTCCTCCACTTAGTTGCGTAGGTGGTACTGGAGATCAAATCCAGGTCCTTACACTTGCTAAGCAAGCACTCTACTGCTGAGCCACCTCTCTAGCCCTATCACTAACATTTTTTTTTTTTTTACTGAATCAAAGAATATTGATTATAGCTGCTTGGAAGTAAGGAAAGTTTAAGTAGTTTGGTTTTGAAAGGAAGATGAAGTTCACATGTCCACAAGTTTTCTATGATATAATAAAGATAAAGGAGTATACCTGGGAGATTGTTTTCCATTTAGCCTTAACCATGGTAAAATACTCATGTTACTCCTGTATGAAAGCATCCGTCCATCTTACACACAGCCCACAATCATTTTATGTTCATAGAATTTTGATTATTAATGAGATTTTCTGATAAATGCAGTATGTCTTTGTAGAGGATATTATATAGGACAGTTTTTCTGTTTCAATTGCTATATCTAGTAAACTAGTATAGGCAATGGGTAATAGGTGTTTTCTATCTTTTTATAATTCTGCTAATGATTTACATTTAGCAAGCCTTAAATTTGTAAAAGAAAAATCTAATTTAAATTGCTCCATGAACTCAAAATTCAAATATGACCACAGTTAGTTGGGGTTTTTTAAATTAATTATTTTTTAAATTAATTATTCAAATAATTTCAGTGTTTTCCTTTTGGACTTCTACTTTCCCATGAATTGTCCCAAGACCTTTAGCAGCTTATACAGTCCAAAGGGGTTGATCAGTGGCTTCTGTATCCCAAGATGTGGTATATGTTGTGTGTATATGTGCCTGTATATGTATGGGAGAGTCACTAAAGTCTGTGCAGCCCATAAACTTGCACTTCCCTGCCATGTGGTGATGGTATTAAAGACTGGTTTTATACCATCCGATAGAAGCTATGTTGACGCAGATGCCTGTGCAGGCCACCATGATACATCAGAGAAGGATGACCTTCTTCCTGTGCTAAAGCTCAGTAAGATGTCCTGTGGTCCCATAGTTGAACTCCCAGAGTTACAGCTATTAACACCTGGCTCATTCAGTTCACTTCACAGATATCTCTCAACTGTTGTGCTACAGCTGCACAAGCACTGAGTCTGGCCTGTCCTAACATCAGTCATCTTCTAGCCTTTGAACCACATTTCTGCTTCCTACCATGGGATGCTGTGTCATTATTTTTTAAAAAAATTCCTGGACCTCTGAGCTATTAATCATCTTTTAAGCAGGACTGCATCTAAGCAGGGATCCCCAAGAGATCTTATTCCCACCCATATAAAGAAGATCACTGAACTCAAAAGAGATCCACTCTTCCAAGGGAGATTTCCACAGTGATCTCCAAGGAGTTCATACGTATTTCTCTTGGAGGTTGTGATTCCAAAATAATTCTCCGCCTTCTCCCTTTTAGGTAAAGACGGGGTGGGGGGCAGGAATTTAATTTAATTTCTGGCAGGGAATCCTGCTATACACATAAGTAATGTTAAGTGGAAGAGCAAGGTTTAAGTGATTTATGTTGCAAAGAGCCTTCATGTTTAAAAATGAATGAAATAGACAAGCTAATCTCAAATGGAAGAGCAGGGTTTAAGTGATTTATATTACAAGGGCCTTCGTGTTTAAAATGATAAAATAGACATGAGCAAGAGAACAATGGATAAATTTAATAAAATAAATATTGGTTGGGTATGACGGAAAGATAAAACCAACTATTTCAACAAATGTGAATAATTGGGAGAAGTTTTGGGTGATGAATCGTATTAACAATTCAAGAGTTACTTGAATAGAGGTGTTCTCTTAATGTTCAGGATTTTGATTTATATAAACACTATCTCTGCCATCCCTATGCCAAAGAGAGAGACAGATAGACAGAGAGAGACACACAACATTAGAATAGGAAAATATGGAACCCAGCTTTACAAAAAATTGTAATTTCTCTAGGATAATGTTGTAGAACAGGAGTAATTCATCCTCAGTTCTTCTTGCTAGTTTGCCTTCAGGGTTTATGGAGCTACGGAATTGCCATTGAAATCATAAAATGGAAACCACAGTTTAGTATGTCTTACTAAAACCTTGTGCTTTGGGGCTGGAGCGGTAGCTCAGCAGTTACTGCACTTGCCTGGCATGAGCAAGGATGCAGGTTCAAACTCCAGCACCATGTACACAATTAAGGCTCAGAACAACGAAAGCCGTATGAAAAAGTAAATAAAATTGATTCTGTCTCTCACTGTCCCTCTCTCTCTAAAAAAAAAAAAAAAACAACAACAAAAAAAAAGCAACTCATGCTATGAATAACTGTATTCAGAATGGATGGTGCCCCATTCAATCGGACCAGCTAAGTTATATGACAAAGCTGCTAAGCAAGGAATAGGTCTCTTTGTATTGGTTTACATCTGGTGCTTAATTGCATATTAACAATTGTTTTATCTATGCCTGTCTAGTGCAATAATGTCTCCTTTTCTTTGAGATTAATAATATCTAATGATTTTTTTCTCCCCTAAAAGCAAGCTTCTTGCTTCATCTAATGTTTTATTATTTTGTGTTTTATGTTTGTAAATAGTATAAGTAAAGCTACTCAAAAAATGGGTAGAGGAGAGAATGATTCATTATATCAGAGCAAGTTTGGTTCATTTTGCTGCAAGTGAGAGATACGTGCTCAGTGGTTATTTTGTGTATTACAGGCTTTTCGGGAAGACCTGGAATGCCTTATTCAAGAACAAATGAAGAAAGGACACAACCCAACTGGATTACTAGCATTACAACAGATTGCAGACTACATCATGGCCAATTCTTTCTCGGGATTTTCTTCACCTCCGCTTAGTATGTCAGTTTTGGAGAGTTTTAGAAATTACTATTTACTTCCACTTTAAAACACTGTAAATGTCTAACAGTGTATTCTGCTTGGGTTTGGTCCTTAAGTTTATAACGTATAATACCTAGAGTAGCATAGTGTGTAGAATCTCTTTTTCATATCAGTCAGGCACTTACTAGGCTTTGAAGATTGCAAAATAGTTATAAGACATGGCCCCTGGCCCAGATTAAGTACATTTTAATTTGTACTGCAAGGTAGCTATAAAGGAAAAAATGACAAAGAAGTTCATAAGAAATTATGTAATGTTTCATGAGTCACCATTCTGTGATCTCAGAGCTGAAATGGATTACTGCCTGGAGTAAACTGAGAAAACTTGGTGGGAGAAGAGAAACCTCAGCTACCCAAACTTTAAAGGGTAAAATAGTTAGAACTTGGTGTAAAAGAAGAGTCTGGGTATTTTATTCTTTCTGTAGCTCTTCAGTGAGAGCACCAATTTGGCACACTGAACACTGTCAGGACACTAAGAATCATACGTACTAATCTCAAGAACTGTACATATCAGATGTGATGCTGTAGTGCAAGGGCAGGTGCACAGAGTGCCAGAGAGAACTGTCGGGGACTGCTTCAGGTTAGACTCAGGGATGAAGGACTTTTTCCTTTCCCTCTTTTCTTTTGTTTCTTGTCCCTTTCTTTATGAGAGGATTTCAAAAGATCCAGTATTTTCCAAATATAGGGAACAGTAAAGGGATACTTGGTGGTTGGGAATATGCAAGATGATGGCATAGTTGTAGAACTCCTAGTAGACCATTGGGTTGGTGCATCAGAGAGTCCTGGCGTAAAAGCCTAGGGAAAGGACTTGATTTCACTGATGAGACCTTTACTCTTGGACCAAGAAGGGCCACCAGCATGGAAAGGGAAAGCCTTACGAAGAAAGAATTGATTGGTGGTGACTTAGATGAGTACCAAGAAAGAGAAAGAAACTGAAGTCAGAAAAATCAGTTAAAGACACTTTGAAAAAAATCCCAGTGTGAGATATACTGACCTGTTAGAGGAGTGATCTTTGTCCTAGAGGGAAGAACCAGTGAGAAAGGCATGGCCAAGGCAGAGAAGAGAGGACTACAGTGTTTGGGGAGGGGAAGAATGATGAGTTCCCTAGTGACTACATTTCCTAACTTTAAAGAAATATTCTACCAGTAGAAACAGAGCAATTCAGAAGTTGAGGCCAGTTTGGCTCATACTTTCTATAATTATTATCTGTACCAAGCACCCTTCTAGCGAGCAGGGAGTAGCACACTGATCAGAAATACAGACAAGATTCCTTTTCTCATCAAGACAGAACACAGACTAAGTAAATAAGATGATCAGAAGTAGAGAGTGCTGTGCAGAGAATGGTCATATAACAAAGAGCACCTAGGTGGCTATGTTATATTAGGTGATCAGAGAAACTGAGGAGATGACATTGAAACTAAAATCTGAATAGCAGAAAGGAATGAACCATATCAGTATGGAAAAGTTAGAACAGGGGGAAAATGTAAGGAAAAAGTGAGAATGAGTTTGGCCTCTTCAAAGAATAGAAATAAAGACAGTGGTCTGGAGTATGGTTTTCAGGGGACCACAATAAAACAAAGTCAGATCAGAAACACAGGTAGGACCAAATCATCTTTAAAAATGGTTTTAATATGGTTGGATATAGATTATATGACAACCAGGTTTGGAAGTTGAGTTTTATTCCTAACTCTGAAGTCCTTTTAAGCACGAGGATGCTTTAAAAAAATTTAAAAAACATGTATTCTGTGTGAAAAAGTAGACTGGGAGATTTGATTCTATTATTAACAAAAATACAAAAGCCCAGAGTTGGGAATCTAGTTTGGCTTGGGAAATGGAGGAAGTTCAAATTTGGGCATGCTCAATTTGAGTTGCCAAGACCCAGCAGCAGTCAGAAATGCAGTCTGAGAGCTTAGCGAGAGGGGACTTGGCAGATGGACGTAGAGAAATGTTACATTTAATAATTACACAAAAGAAATAGGCAGAGAACAAAAGAGTCCCGGGAGAAATTTCAGAAGTTCTAAGAGGAAACTAGTCAGGGAAAACAGAAATAATAAGAGAAGTGCCCTGTGAGTGTCCTAGATTCCACTGCAGAACACAGAGCTGCAGGGGTTTTGGCTGGCTGGCTGGAATGTACAAAGGATGGCAGCAGGAAAGCCACATTCCTAGTGTTCAGAGGTCAGGATGTAGAAATTGACCAGTTTGCCTGGAATATTTATGTGGTGGCCTGAAAAGTGGAAGTTAAATTGGAAGGGTGGGTATAGAATAGGAGATATGATAATGGCTGGCTAGCTCTAAAATTATGTCAGAAATTTTACTATCTTGTATGGCTTGTATTTGATTAAAAATATTTCTTTGAATTAGTTTCCAGTAGTTAAAGTTAGAAGATTTCACATTTGAGACTTTAAAAATTCTTACTGGTCTCACATTCTCAGGTTAAAAGTAGTACTTTAGCAAACTCTGATGGTTCTGTACAGAATGGATTTACAGAGAAGAGCAGGGGCCAAAATGAAAAGGCTTATGGCAAGAATCCATTAAAGAACTTTGTGAAGGAAAGAATGATGGAACATAATGACAAATTACCTTTGGTAGATGGTTACAGCGGCACATGCCTGTAATCCCAGTGGCTCGGGAGGCTGATGGAGAAGATTGCAAGTTCAAAGCCATTTCAGCAACTTAGTGAGGTCCTAAGCAACTTAGCAAAATCCTGTATCAAATTAAAAATAAATACATAAAAAGGGCTGAGGATGTGACTCAGTGGTTAATAACCCCTGCGTTCAATTCCCAGTACCCACCCACCACCAGAAAAGAAAGAAAACTACCTGTGGAAGCCCAGGAAAAGTTGAGGTAAAGGTTACTAAGGATTTGCACCTACAGGAATTATAATTCCATCAGTATTGGAAGAGTGAAAAGAGGAGAGAAGTTAAGAAAAATAGGAGAAAAGGAAGGTAAAATTACTTTCAAATCCCTTTAATTTTTGTTTTGTGTTACAAGAATTCAGAAATAGCAGGCTAAAGAATGAGGAGGAGGACCCTGTCAGAAATGAAGATCAGAATGTCATTTACACAGAAATAATAGTGGGAAGGCTTGGGAGTATATGTTTTCATAGAGGAAAGTAAAATAAGAAAGGAACATAATGGAGACTTGAGCTTTGGGAGAGAACTACAGGCAGAGAAAGAAAAGGGAAGAAAACTTGTTAAAGGAGAAAAAAAGCAGATGGAATAAAAGATCCAAGATAGCATATCGCTAGGGCCTGACGAAGAACTGTAAGAAATGGTATTGAGCAGTAAAAAGGTCATGGAGAATGAAAACTAAGCAAAAGTTGAACTTTGAACTTGGCAAATGGATCATTAGAGACCTTCAAGAAGGCTGAAGCCCAACTATTATTTGTATACATTCTTTTTTATCTTAATGGTTTTCTTATGTTTGAAGAAAGTTCAAAAGATATTAGAAAAGTATTTTTCTGTTGAGATCTTTTCATTGTAAAATTAGTAATAACCTCAGTATTTAATGACATTTTCACCTTTGGGGTCATGTAACCATTTTCCCAAGTGATATCTGCTTTTGCCATAGTTACTGCCTAACAAGTACTAGATAGAGCACCTTTTAACAAGAATCACAGAAGGTACCTGATACTTAGTTTTGCTCTCAGTATAGTTCTCTGGAAGAGAATAAGCTAATAAAACATTGTATGGACTGATAAATTTTAGATTACATATAAGATTAGGATACTCCCAACCTACTTCCTGTCATCTAATTTTCAGGTAGGGGATTGCTTGAGTCTCTTGCCACAATTTTTCCTCTTTTTAGGTCTTGGCATGGTCACACCCATCAATGACCTTCCTGGTGCAGATACATCCTCATATGTAAAGGGAGAAAAACTTACTCGTTGTAAACTTGCTGGCCTTTACCGACTTGCAGATTTGTTTGGATGGGCACACCTGGCAAATACATACATCTCAGTAAGTTCGTCAATTTTTATTTCTTTTTATAAAATTCCAACTGGAAGGCAACTGAGGTCTACCGTCTTTACTTGGAAGTCTAGTTTTCAGACTTTGTTTTCTGAACCCAGTGTGCGAGATCACAACTTCATGCTTATTTAAACCTCATCTCCAAGGGAAAGCCTACAATGCCTACTTTCTTCTGCCTTTACTATCTGTATTGTTCCTTCGATGCAGACCAGCTGTAGAACCTCTCTAGGAAGAAACCGTATGTCAGCATTGCCCCTCTCCATGTTAATTATACATAAGCATGGGTAGCAATTGAAGAGCGTTTGCAGCAAGGAAAAAAAAATGTGTCAGGAAACTTTCCTCCCTGGGTACTATTTTTTAAAATATGTTTTTCCTGTTCGCCATCATCATGTTTTCACTTTGCTACATTCACTTGGAAGCAAGACCCAATTTGGAATGAAAAAAGTATTAAACTACTATGTGATAGAAGTGGCCTAGACATATGATGCAGTCTCCCAACAACCGTTTTTCCTTTTCCTTGGCCATTCATTAGTTTTCCCTTTCCTTCTCCACCTTAATTCCTTCTGAGGAAGAAATTTTGTTCTCTTTCCTGCCCTTTTTCCTTAATTTCCATGTTGCAAATTAAGGTTATAATCATTACCACATTGGGTTGAATAATGTTGGCATTTGTTTTTCATGAATGTAGCTGACCCTAAGCAAATTTAGAACCACAAAGTAATACTTTAGGTAAGCCCAGAATATGGGAAAATATGTCAGAATTTTTTAGCAAGTACTTCAGAGTTGAGAGGAACTTAAAGAAAGTTTCATATTATAGATCTGGAATTTTTATTTTGTTTTTTTTTTCTCCAGGTTCCTTGTAATTATTCATTGAAAATATATTTCTAATCACATTTACACTGCAAAATATGAATTCCTTAGAGTAAGTTCCTGTTGGTTTCTTTTTGTTTTTTGTTTCTTCCAGGTAAGAATAAGTAAGGAACAAGACCACATTATAATAATTCCCAGAGGCCTATCTTTTTCTGAAGCCACAGCCTCCAATTTGGTATAATTTTCATTTCTATGTTACTTTTTCTGATCTCCCTTGTGCTTTTCTGATAGTTTTTACCTTTAGCACAGGATAGAACAAGAAAAGGATATGGATGGGAAAATGTTTACTAGTGAACATTGAGGGTTTGGAAAATTATATTGATTTTTTTTAAAAAAATACTTTAAGGTTTAAGAAATAGAGTGGTGTAATTAGTTAACCCATGCATAATTTGGAAGGAATCTTGGGAAATTTTTCCATCCTGCATACTCTGGAAGAATTTTTTTTTTAAGAGAGAATTAATTTTATTTATTTATTCTCTGGTTTTGTTTTGTTTTTCTGACACTGTACTGCTCAGCCACCACACCAGCCCTGGAATTATTTTTTAAACATAAACACACAGTCTGTGTAAGATCTTTTTGTCACTGTATTTACATAGTTAAGTGGTGTGAGTGGAGGATCTAACTGAGCATTTACTCTTCCTCATGATTATATTTTCTTAGCCACTGTCATCAGCTCATAGAACAGCTGGAGCAACTCTGTGTATTTTAGTGTTAGCAAATGCACATCTTTTAACCACTTCTATAAATGTGGATTTGTCCAAACCTCTAAGGTGAAGACCTTAGGTTAGTTTCTTGAAAATTGTACTTCTTGCTAAACACTAAGTTTTGTTGCAGACTACCTGTTTTATAAATAAAGTTTTATGGGAACAAAACTATACCCATTCTTTTACAAATTGTTTCTGGATCCTTTTGTACTATTATTATGGAGTTGAATAGTTGCAACTCCAAAGCCTAAAATATTTACTATCTGACATGTTACCCAAAAGTTTGCCACTCCCTGGGTTAGCTTGTGGAGCATAAACATTGATACTTGTGTGTTGGTTAAATGTCTTTCTGATTTTTCCAGGTAAAAGTCAATATAATTGGAGAAGTGGTTGACCAGGGAAGCACTAATTTGAAAATTGACCATACTGGATTTAGTCCCCACGCTGCAATCTATTCAACACGTCCTGATGTTAAATGTGTGATACACATCCACACCCTTGCTACTGCAGCTGTAAGTCAGTGAAGGGCCAAAACCAACGATTCTGAGAAATGTATTGTTTTCATGACTTTCCCAACCTGATGCTGTACTGTCGATATTCCTCTAATCCCTTCCATTCAAAATTGCATTTGAAATATTCATCTTCTCCATACCCAGAAAGCAAAAGGCTCGTGGAGCCAAGTGCTACCATTCTTGGAAACAACTGGAGAGATAGCATTTGGATTTTAAAAGTAATCAGTTTAATAATTGGGTCATTGAGGGTTTTTGGAGCAAAACTTCTTCCATATTGACGCACCGCTTGGGGTGTGCTATAATGGTGAAGACAGTGAACAAGCCAGTGCTTGTTGAGCTGCCTAAACAATTAGGTTCCTATGGAAAGGTATGTAGTAACTAAATATGTTATCTTGGTATGGTCCCAATCAAATAGGTGTCCTCCATGAAGTGTGGGATCCTTCCAATTTCTCAAGAGTCTCTTATCCTGGGAGATGTCGCCTATTATGACTACCAAGGGTCACTTGATGAACAGGAAGAGAGAATTCAACTCCAGAAAGTTCTGGGGCCAAGTTGTAAGGTATGTAGTAGAGTTTCCATCTAAGGAGCTATTTTTGTTGCTGCTGCTGTTGATGAAAACAGTATGAGCTATGCCAGTTATTTAAAGTGATTGCTCTGGGATTTCTATTTTAGGTGCTGGTACTCAGGAATCATGGAGTGGTAGCACTTGGAGAAACAGTTGAAGAGGCTTTTCATTATATTTTTAATGTACAAATAGCCTGTGAGATTCAGGTAGGAAAACTCATTCCCCATTTTCATTGCTTGGTTGTTTGCCAATTGAGTTATATTGTATGTTTACTTATTTCCAAAGCCCAATTGGTTGGCAGCGTTTTTTTTTTTTTTTAAGAGAGAGGGACAGTGAGAGAAAGAGAGAATCAATTTTATTTATTTTTTCATATTCTTTCCTTGCTCCAAGACTTTGTTGTGTACATGGTGCTGGGGTTTGAACCAGCGTGAACTTGCGCATGTCAGTCAAGCACCGTAACCTAAGAGAATTTCTTTTCTACTTATATAAAAAGGATTGTCAACTCAGTTATCTCTTGAATTGAAAATAGGAAAACAAATCAAAATTCACACACACACCCAAATCTAAGTGCTTTATAAATATCATTTCCTCCACCTTCTAGTGGTGATACTAATTGAGGAAACAAAGGCAGCCCCAAATCATCAAGAGAGAAGATGCATTGTGGCCACTGTGTTGTTGTTTCTTTTTTTTTTTAAGGGAGAAAGTGAGAAAGAGAGAATCAGTTTTATTTGTTCTTCTATCTGGCCTTCATTTCTCCAACATTTAGTTATGTATGTGGTGCTGGGGTTTGAATCCGGGTCCTCACAAATGCCAGGCAAATGCTCCAACTGCTGAGCCAGTGCTCCAGCCCCTTGTGGCCACTTTTGTAAAAAGCTCAGACTATGGAAGAAATTATGCTGAGTAAAATCAGCTTAACCCAGAGAACTAATGGTCGATCGTCTCCACTCATCTGTGGAGGTTAGGACTAGACCCTGGCCAGTGAGAAAGTTAGTCTATTATCATGTGTTAAATCCAGATAAGATGTAATGCTATACAACATAATCCTTTTTTAGAGATATTGTGGGAAGGGGAAGGGAGGGATAAGGGAGGGTAATTGTAACATCCAGAATTTATACACATTTTATATTATTTTGTTAAAAACTTGTATGGTTGTTCAAAAATAAAAAAATTTTAAAAAAAGCTCAGAGTAGGGGGCTGGACCAGTGGCTTGGAGGTTTTGGTCCTTGCCTGGCATGTGCAAGTCAGTGGGTTCAAACCCCAGCACCACATACACAATGAAGTGTCCAAGGAATGAAAGTCATATGAAAAACTAAATAAAAATTGCTTCTCTTTTTCTCTTTCTTTCTCTCTCTCTCTCTCTCTCACTGTTCCCTCTTTCTTTAAAAAAAAAAAAAAGGCTAGAAGTTGTATGAATTCATGCAGTTTCTAACAGTTCCACAGCCTCTTTTTTATGGTAGGCTGGATATTTATCAACTATTTTTCCCCCTCAGAGAAGCTGAGTATATGTAAAGGCTTAAATTTCCCTTTAAAGAAAATCAAATGGATTCTCTTGAAGCAAATGATGATAATCTTAATTTATTGGAAAGACCACAAGAAAGGTAAAAAAGCTTTTTCTATCAGCTTTAACTTGTCTTTTTTTTTTTTTTTTTTTTTTTAGGAAGAGGGACAGTAAGACAGAGAAAGAGAGAAACAATTTTATTTAGTTTTTCATGTGTCTTTCGTTGCTCCAAGACTTCGTTGTGTACATGGTGCCGGAGTTTGAACTCGGATACTTGCACATGCCAGGCAGGCACTGTAACCACCAATCCACCACTCTAGCCCCTTAACTTACCTTAATAACCAATTTCTTTTTTGTTTTAATGGTCCTCTTCTCAAATGGGGCTATGATAAACTAAGACAACAAGCTGATGACTTCCTTCTGAATATCCTTCAATTCAAAGTGTGATTAGTGTCTCTATATTCCTTTAAAACAAATTCCTTAAAAATAAATTCGTTAAAAGCAAATACTGGGGCTGGAGTGGTGGCTCACCGGTTATAGTGCTTGCCTGGCATGTATGAGAACCTGGTTCAAACCCAGCCCCATGTACACAACGAAGTGTTGGAGCAACAAAAGCTGCATGAAAAAGTAAATCAAATTGATTCTCTCTTTCTCTCTTTCTCACTCTCTCCCTCTAGCTTTAAAATAAATAAATAAATGTTGGGTTTTGTTTTTTTTTTTTAAAGCAAACACTAACTGGATAACCATGGGAAAACTTCAAGGAAAAAACTTTCAAATTTGGCAAGAGAACTCAGTTACTTGAATTATGCTAAAAAGGTGTAGCTCTGTGTGTGCTTTTCAGTGGGAGGATCAGAGTCCTAGGAGGTAGATGGAAAAGAATATTTCAGCTGCCTACTTGTTCAAGAGTCTTGCCTTTCTTTTGTTAGTCACCTGAACAAGTGTTGTGGACATTTGCCAAATCAAAATTGTGCTTTTTTGAAAGTAAAATACTCATTACAGTTTTACAGTTTTGTGTGTCTGTTTATTTTACCTTTGATTACAGGTGCGTGCGTTAGCAGGGGCAGGTGGAGTAGACAATCTACTCGTGCTGGATCTTCAGAAGTATAAAGCTTTCACTCACACTATAGCAGCATCTGGAGGAGGAGGTGTAAATATGGGTTCCCATCAGAAATGGAAGGTTGGTGAGGTTGAATTTGAAGGACTGATGAGGACTCTAGACAATTTGGTAAGTGAAAATCAAACAAACTTATATTTCATGTCTAAAGGCAGAGACTTCTATCTCTTTTTGGTTTTAGAACATGCTCCTTACTTCTCTAGGGACTAGAGTTTGATCTTAAGGCATTTTGGTGAGATTTAATCAGATTTTTAAGAATCAGCAATATATGTAAATGTGATCTTTTTTCCTCAAGAATACAATACATTGTTATTGATTATACTCACCAAGGCTTACAATATATCCCTTGAACTTAATCCTTCTAGTTGAAATTTTGTATCCTTTGCCTAACTTCTCCCGACCCTAAACCCCTCGTAACCACCATTCTACTCTGCTTTTGTGAGTTCAACTTTTTCGGATTCTGCATGTAAATTAGATCATACAGTAGTTGTCTTTCAGTGCCTGGCTTATTTCATTTACCATAATGCCCTCCATGTTCATCCATATTGTTGTCAATGACAGAATTTATTTCTTTATTAAGACTGTATAGGGGCTGGTGCGGTGGCTCAGCGGTTACAGCGTTTGCCCAGCATGCACAAGTACATGGGTTCAAACCCCAGCACCCATGGACGCAACTAAGTGTCAGAGCAACGAAAGCCATGTGATAAACTAAAAAAAAATTGATTGTCTCTGTCTCTCACTGTACTTCTCTTTTTAAAAAAAGAAAAAGACTGGGCTGGAGCGGTGGCTCGGTGGTTATAGCGCTTGCCTGGCATGTGCAAGTACGCGAGTTCAAACCCCAGCACCACACACAACGAAGTGTCCAGGGAATGAAAGTCACATGTAAAACCAAATAAAGATTGCTTCTCTCCTTCTCTGTCTCTCACTCTCTGTCCCCTCTTTCTTTAAAATAAAAAAAAAAGACCGTATAGTGTCTCATTATGTATTTGTACCACATTTTCTTTATTCATCCATCCATTGATAGACGTGTATGCTGATTCCCTATCTTAGCTATTGTGATTAATGTTGCAGTGAACATGGGAATGCAAATGTTTCTTTCAGTTCCTTTGACTGTATAGCCAGTAGTGGGACTGAAGGGTCATATAGTAGTTCTATTTTTAATTTTATTAGGAACTGCCATACTGTTTTCCATAATGGCCATACTGATTTACATTCCCACCAAGAATAGAATTCCCTTTCTGCTTACTTTCCCCAACACTTGACTTCCAATAATAGACAATCTAACCAATGTAGAGGTTTTGTTTGTTTGTTTGTTTTTTAAAGAGAGAATATCAATTTTTATTTATTTTTTTCATTAGGCCTTTGTTTCCCCAACAGTCAATTGTGCATGTTGTCCTCGGGTTCAAACCTGGATCTTTGTGGATATCAGGCAAGCGCTCCACCCACTGAGCCACCACTCCAGCCCCCAGATGTAGTTTTAATTTGCATTTTTCTGATGATTAGTGATATTGAATATTTTTTCATATACCTGTTGGCCACATGCGTGTCATCTTTCAAGAAATGCTTATTTAGGTCCTTTGCCCATGTTTTTGATTGAGTTCTTTTGTTGCTATTTAGTTGTTTTAGTTCCTTGTATGTTTTTGACATTAACCTCTTGTCAGATACATGGTTTGGAAAATGTAATCTTATCTTAGATTTTACCCTCTTACATAAAGGCAGATTGCCTTCAGACCCAGGTACAAATGAGCACTGAGATTTGGTTTCCCTGAAAATCACTTTATAGGTAGGAAAAAGTTTTTGGTCAGCAGTTTAGAAGTCACCTTTGTGTATGAGTGAAAATTGCAGTGCCAGCTGCAATCAGTTTTAACCAGATCTTCAAATTTCTTTAATTTCGACTCTAGTGTTATACAGAGGTTATGTGGGATTAAAAGGATGTTTTCACCTTTCTATGTTTTTCAACAAAAGAGTCTTTTTGAATCTTTGTTTAAAGAAATAGACTCCAAATGCTATGTTGGTACAGGTTTGACTGCTTCAAATGTGGTTTTTCCCTCCCTTAGGGATATAGAACAGGCTATGCTTACCGGCATCCTCTCATCCGAGAGAAGCCTAGGCATAAGAGTGATGTGGAAATCCCAGCAACTGTGACTGCTTTTTCATTTGAAGATGATACGGTGCCACTTTCTCCTCTCAAGTACATGGCTCAGAGACAGCAGCGTGAGAAAACAAGATGGTTGAACTCACCAAATACTTACATGAAAGTGAATGTGCCTGAGGAGTCTAGAAACGGGGAAACCAGTCCCAGGACCAAAATCACAGTATGCCGTCATTTTACATAGTTTGCCTTTGTGAAGTATTTTGCCTATATACTCTTGAATTGAATGACTGTTAAATTATTAGGAAAGTAGAATATAAGGTCAAAAATAATATTGCTACCATTTTTTAGGTATTAACTTCAAGGTACTGTTCCAAGTACCATACTCATTTAATTCTCCTAATATGATCAGATGTCATTTTCTCCCTGCTTTCTATATGAGAAAACCAAGGCAAGAAGTACTAATCATTTTTTAATGATAAAAGTTAGAGTTTGAAGGCCAGTAGTCTGACTCAAACCTACCCTTACCCACTACATGATAGTGCCATGTAGTTTATCTTGTACCTGTGAATTAGAATCATAAAAGTTATAAATACCAAATTGTTGCAGAGTTATATAAATTACTGCACTTTGTTACTATTAGGCAATATCTTGTAGTTAGAGAAATGAGTTATTTTCTTTTCTAGAATTTTGTTTCACATTTGGTTTGGTGTTGGAATACTTACCACCAAATTTTCTCTAGCTATTCAAATTTGGTTCATCCTATCATACAAATCAGTAATATGGAAATGGCTAAGCATCAAAGTTGGGTTTTTTTCTCAGTATCCCTATTATATTTCTTGTCTCCAGTAAAAGAACATAATTAAACTCCTAAGTTCCCCAGAACTCATTTTATTGACAGAATGGGTGGTCAGCCATCATTACTCTGGTTAAACATTAGCCTTCTCTGCAAGTTGCAGTGTGGAATAAATGAGAATTAGGTAAGGTTCTTCTAACCCTGTGGTTCTATTGTACTGTATACTACAAGATTACAGCATTATAAAATGCTGATTAAGGGCTTGACCTTTTCTGTCAGCCAAAGAAACATGAGGTCTGGAAAACTGGAAGAGATTCCTTGAGACCTCTTCAGTGACTTCTTATTAGCCATCATCATCTAATGAAATTTAGTTCAGGGGACAGAACTCTGAATGTGAGTTAATACGAGATCACACTTTACACTGGAAAGAGTTTCTGTATCACATTTTCAGATTATCGAGAGGAGAAAGTTTTATTAGCAGTGTAATTGAGTTTTTATGTAAATAGTAACTGCTTGTTTACTATTTTTCAAAAAACTGAAGTGAATGCTTTTTGTGAGGATTTTTTTTTCTAACTGGCATATGGTATAAATTAATTGACCACTAAGACACTGCTTATTTAAATCCTTCAGAAAATTGGGGATATATTCCTCTCTTGAGACCATTATTGAGCACCTATGAATATACCCTTAACACCTGGAAGCTTCATTCTAGGAAATATTTTATTCTTTAGTGGATGAAAGCAGAGGACTCCTCTAAAGTTAGTAGTGGAACACCTATCAAAATTGAAGATCCCAATCAGTTCGTTCCTTTAAACACAAACCCAAATGAGGTCCTGGAAAAGAGAAATAAGGTAAGATGTGGTCCTCTGTGGCAGAGAAGACATTATTCTGTTTTATGTTTAAATCACTTATTGAATCCAAATTAATAACAAATTTAGGAAAGCAGAGTAATTCAGTAATTTTAGCTTATATCAAATACCTCCAGCCCTGTGCTAGCCATTGGTGAATAGGCTGCACAAGGAAGAAGTTTTAAACATATTTTTGCCTTAGAGAGCACTGGTATTAGAGGGAAGTACAGTGCTCTAACACTGTAAGACAATAGGAAATTACAAGCCAAGAGGGTGGGGGAGATTGACCTGAGCATTAGGATAGTGAAAGGGTTCTTTATGGAGGAGAGCATTGAAGAGACTCTTACTCAGAAGTGTCCAATAGTAAGCTTTTAGGAAAAGAGAATTGCAAAGGTCATCTGCACAGTTGCCCCAAGAACTTCTTATTGTGTTTCAAATTCAGATTCGAGAACAAAACCGATATGACTTGAAAACTGCAGGACCACAGTCTCAGCTGCTGGCTGGAATTGTTGTGGATAAGCCTCCTTCTGTAAGTCAGAAGCAACTGTATCTTTGTTTTTGATATTCTGCATAATTCTTTGCTTTTTAAATATGTGTTTTTTTACTAAGGTTAGTGTAAGTGCAAATTAAAAAGTCAAGTAATCCTCAAGACTTAAAATGCCAGGTTCAGTAAACTATAAAATTTTTAAGTGCTCCCCAATTTCAAAGGCACAAAAAGATGAGGGAACATTCATCTTAAAGACAGTAATTACTAGCCTGGCACAGTAGTGCACACCTGTAATCCCCGCAACTTGGGAAGCTGAGGCAGGATGATCACAGGTTCAAGGCCAGCCTCCATAAAACCCTGTCTCAAAAATTAAAAGTACTTGGGATGTGATTCAGTGGTCAAGAACCCTGGGGTTCAGAACCCAGGACCCCCCACCCAAAAAAAAAGAAGGAAAGAAAAAGGTAGTTATGCCTTTTCTGAAAGATGACAATTTAGCCATTTCACACAAACCTTCCTTTTTGCCGTCTAACCATTCTTCCAGTGTAGTAGATCATTAATTTTTTGTTTTGTTTCTTCTCATTGTTGTTAAATCAGCTTTCAGTGTTTATATTATTATATGTTTACTGCTGAGCCAGTTAGTATCCTATGATTACATCTCCTTTGATATACAACTCCCCTGCCCCTTGCAATAATAACTGCCCCATTTTGTCTTTGGCTTAGTGTTTTGAGTACATTACCTTAATTCTTCCCAAAATTTTCAAAGTAATTATCAAGTCCCTCTTAATTTTATTTCCCAAAGAGTAGAAGACCTGTCTAGCCCTCAGTCATTCTGGTTCAAACCTGGCTAGTCATTCTTCAGGGGCTTTTCCTGAGGATTCTGTGCTGCTCTGTGTTGTATCCTGTTTCCTGTATGTGTGTGTTCTGCTTTTTCATTTTCCTCTGTTACCATAGAGGACATCTTCTAATAGCTTTTCTGAGAAAGGATATATAGGAGGTAACAATTTGAAATGCCTTTTGTTCTTCCTTCCAATGATGTGCATATCATAGGTATGGAATTCTAGCTTGGAAGTACTTTCCCCCATAAATATGAAATCATCACTCTTGTCCTCTCACTCTGTTTTGTTGTTAAGAAGTAAGAGGGTATAGTGAAGGGGCTGGAGAAGTGGCTCAGCAGTAGACCACTTGCCTGGCATGTGCAAGGACCTAGGTTTGAACCCCAGCATCACATACACAACTAAGTGTCAGAAAAACAAAAATCATGTGAAAATATAAATAAAATTGATTCTCTTTTTCTCTCTTTTTTTTTTTAAAAAAAAAAGAGGGTATTGCGATCCCTGAACTTTTTTTCTCTTTTAGACTCTATACGTCCCTGCTGTTCTGGAACTCTGATTGCATGCTTTGTAATAGTTTCCTTTTTTTGTCTTTGTTCTTAGTGTTTAATAACGCCTTTCATTTTCTGCAGTCATATCCTTTATTTCTGGACATTTTTTAAAGTATTTCTTCAATATTTCTTTTTCATCCAATTTCTTTTTCTATTAATACATTCTGTTAGTTTGGGTGTTGGATGTTATCACGCCTCTGGTTTTGTTTTGTTTTCTTTTTGTTTTTTCCTCTAACTTTCCACCTTTTTTGTCATTTTATCCTACTTCCTGGGAGGTTTTCTTAGCTGTTTTCTAACTCTCCTACTTAATTTTCTGGTTTGGTGTTAGATATCTTTTAAACATTTTTAAGAGTTCTTATTCCCTGAATGTTCCTTTTCAAATAAAATCTTTGTTTCATGATACAGCATGTTTTCTTGTTCTTAGGGCATCCAGTCTACATTTTCTCAGCTGCCTGTGTTGTCTGTCTCTTCTGAGTCCTGTCTTTCTTGTTGACTCTCATCTCTCTCATCCATGTTGGAAGCTTGCTGGAAGCTTTCCTCAAGTGTCTGGTAATCCAGAATACTCTGTTCATATTGAAGAATGAGCCAATCAAAAGCTCTGAGTGTGTACAGAACTTGGGGATTGGTGAACTTTGCTGTAGAGGTATAAACCAGCTTATTTATCTGGGACCATCTTAATTTATTTGGAGAAGAATTCTCCAGTCTTCCGTTAGTTTCCCTCCATTATTCTGGGAACCCTCAGCTATATTTTGTGTTTCCTAATCAGTTTTTTCTGAAGAATAAACCTCTGTCTTCTGCAGAGATGTGAGAAAGTGAGCTGGACTGTGTGGAGTATGGAAGGGGACCCTAGAATCTGTCTGTTCCTTATTCAGACTTTTAAATTATCTCCCTATTTTCAGCATTTCCTCACCACATCTTCTGTGATACCTGATGCCTCTAAAGTTTCTGAGCTTACAGACCTTGAGCATGTTTCTCATTTGCACCCTTTGTGGGAATGAAGCTTCAGCCCTCCCAGCTCTTATACCCACACTTTGACCTGCTGTCTGTCTTCCAAAATTATGTTAATATTTCTCATACTATTTTCTCTTTTCCCATCATTTTGTCCTTAAAAGTTTACACCTTTTTTCCTCTCATCCTTTACTATCATATAAGTGAGGTTTGGGGAGGAATGCATGAGTTCAGTCTTCCAGGTATCACTGAAAATCTCATTAATTCCTTTCCTAGAGAAAATAACTGCAAACCTGTTTTCATAACAAATTTTTAAAAGTCCTTTTGGTACATTTTCATTTTTCAAAGGTTTTTGAAATGGAGCAATTCTTGCTTTCTTAATTATGTGAGACTTATTAGAGCATTCTTAGTTTTATTTAAAAACAGATTATTAGGGGCTGGGAGTATTGCTCAGTGGCAGAGCATCAAGCACATGACTAACATGCACAAAGCATGTTTCAGTCTCAGTACCACATAAATAAATTAATGAATTAATTTATCCATACAAGCTTATTGAAGAGACTGTGCTGGCAATTAGTCCATCGAATCAGTAGTCCAAGAGCATTAATCTGACGAGAATATTTTAAACAAAGCATGTTCCTTTGTCATTTTTTATGATTGTTGTGAAGTAGGACATCACGTACATTGTATGTATATTTATGTGTGTATAGATGTGAGGACAGTAGATATAAATAAGTAGAAAAAAAGATATAAGTAAAATTCTTGGCAATGAGTCATTTTTTCTTTGTAAGACCATGCAATTTGAAGATGATGATCAAGGCCCACCAGCTCCCCCTAACCCATTCAGTCATCTCACAGAAGGAGAACTTGAAGAGTATAAGAAGACAATCGAACGGAAGCAGCAAGGCCTGGAAGGTTAGTTAACTTTTTGATTAAGCAGAGGATAATTACACTAATAACAGTATAACCCTTGAGTTGGATGAAAAAGACAGTCAAAGCCAGGTGTGGTAGAGCACACCTGTAACACCAGGAAGCTTTAGCTTCCTCAGGAAGCTAAAGCAGGAGAGTTGCAAGTTCTTGGCCTGGCTGGGCAGTTTAGTGAGACTCTGTCTCTAAATAAAATTCTAGTCCTGGAGTGGTAGCTCAGCAGTTACGGTGCTTGCCTGGCATGTACGAGGACTACAGTTCAAACCCCAGCACCATGTACACAACAAAGTGTCGGAGTAACAAAAGTCACACAAAAAACTAATAAAATTGATTCTCTTTCTCTCTGTCCCTCTCTCTTTAAAAATAAATAAATAAAATTCTAAAAAAGGGCTGGGGAAGTAGTTCAGTATTTGCCTAGCATGTACAAGGCCGTTGGTTCAATCCCTGGCGTCACCCAAAAAAAAAAAAAAAAAGTTTTAATAATGTTCCTTTTATAGTCATTTGTTCCACTTCAGGCATCCCAGGCCTTGCTGAGTGTGAATGGGGCTAAATTGTAAAGAACTACCACATGTCTTGACATACAGAAAAAGCTGTTCTTCCTCCAAATTCAATCTGAATACTAGCTGTTTCATGATCTATAAAGTAAAATCCCCAGCTGAGTGAAAAACTACTAGCCAAAGTTGATATAGATATATTAATAAGTTTGAACATTTCTTAGTATATGGCTTTTTTAAAACTTTTTATTTTGAAATAATCATAGATTCACAAGTATGTAGTTTTAATGCTTTGTAAAATCTCTGTTCCTGGGTATCTGAAGGTACCAGTATGGTCATTTCAAAATCAAAATCTAAAAATAAACTGATAGAAGTTTGCTGTAACTTTTCTTAAGCACATGAGCTCTCACTTGCACTGTAGAGTTTTCTGACTTTGAAACTCTAAGTAGTCTGTTAGTATTATAGTTAAGAACTGTTCAAATTAAACCATTCTAACTAATTGATTACTAGCTTCCTTTTCTTCTAGAAGAAGATTCTTTTTAGCAAGGGTTCACAGTCTTGGAACTTTGGACAAGCTTCAGACAGTTCATGAGCCACCTGAAAAGCTTATGCTTAATTGTGTGTGATATACATCTAGGGAAGGAAGGGTTCAACCTGGGGGAGAAGAAGTCTGTGACCACAGAAGAGGATAAGAGCTTCTGCTTTAACTCATTCACAACATACCTTTAAAATTTGTACCAAAGCAAAACAGAAGCCAATAGGTAAAGACCTTTTGTCCATGTTAGTTAGATATCCTATGGGAAGAACTAATGACATCTGGCTCATCCAAGGAACATTGTTAGTGCCTGTGTCACAAAAGTGAATCTTTCTAACTCTTTAGTGTACTTACATGAAATGTTCTAAGTGGTATGTTGAACTTGTTTATTCTAACATAAGCTTAGAAGCTATTGCTGTTTTTGGTATTTTGTAAAATGTCGCTCTTTAATCTCTTATTTTTTAAAAGCTTAAGGATGCCAGGTAACATATTGTACTCTAGAACCATCACCTTTTATATCTACCTTTGTAAATAGTTTCTTCCACATTCGTTATGGCCTCCTGAATTAGCTCACTAATATTGCTCTAACAGGAATCACTAATTGGATATTGTTCAAAAATTCAGTGAAGCATTCTACCTCATTAATGTAGCAGCATTGGTGAGGCTTCATAATTCTTTTCATCTGGCTGCTCAGTACATTTTATTTTCTAACATTAGCAAAAGCTAAATGCATACATATTATTTGCCTAGGCTGCCAGTAGCTATGCTTCCTTTGTAACCCTGAATGTTAAATTACTATTAGCAGTAGGAAGTTTTAACCCATTAATTGCCTCTTAGTGCATCATCATGGATGTATGGTATAACTGTTAGCATGCTTGGCTCATAGCTGAAGAATTTATCATCTCTGTGAATGCAGGCATTTGATGTATGCACTAACCTCCCTAAAGTCTTATGCTTCTTTATTTTGTTTGCATGGCTTTTAACTAAACTCTCATCCAACAGATGCTGAGCAGGAATTACTCTCAGATGACGATTCATCTGTTTCACAAATTCAGTCTCAAACTCAGTCACCGAAAAATGTCCCTGAAAAATTAGAAGGTATTCAATGTAATTTCCCATAGCATTTAACCGAGTAGTCTTAGGAACCTGCCACTGTCATTTGTTGTCATGTAAGAAATTGAACACCTGATCATAGTAAATTTGCTGTGAATTTTATCTAACATATCACAGAATTTTATATTGTTTACTAAATAAGGTGCTACTTCTGTTCAGTCATTGATACTTTAATCTGGATTTTAGCAACCTATTGTTCTTAAGAATTTGTGGAATTAAAATTGGCTTGTCATGCATCTTGCAATCGACAGCATGAAATCTTTTTCAGTTTTCATAGCCAAATGACCCCAAAACTAAGAAAAAATGTAAGTTGTCTTTTTCCTTCATACTGACTTAAAATGAAACCGTCATGTCATCAAACATCAATGCTAGAATTATCTAGCATTTATTCTTTCGATAAACAACTTTGTTCTCTTCCCCTTCATATCATTTCAGTAAATTAGCTTCATGCTAATAGAGCCTTACTTTATTAAAATAATCAGCTATATTCATCAGAATTAAAGTAATTCCTTAGTACGTTGCTAAAACCTTTCAGTTTTGAAGAATAAGGTAGAGATATTAACTATGTAAAATAACCCCCAAAACTCTCCTTTTTTGTAGAAAATCATGATCTGTTTTCCAAGAGCTTCATCTCCATGGAAGTGCCTGTCATGGTAGTAAACGGCAAGGATGATATGCATGATGTGGAAGACGAGCTTGCTAAGCGAGTGAGTAGATTAACTACAAGCACGACCATAGAGAACATCGAGATCACCATTAAGTCTCCAGAAAAAACTGAAGAAGTCCTGTCACCTGATGGCTCACCTTCAAAATCACCATCCAAGAAAAAGAAGAAATTCCGTACTCCTTCTTTTCTGAAAAAGAGCAAAAAAAAGGAGAAAGTTGAAGCCTAAATAAAGTCTTTTTATGATTATTGTTATTACAATGTGACATTGCACATTTAAATACAACATTTAAATTCATGATTAATATACAGTGGTAGATCAGATTTGGGGGTATATAGCAAACTGGACTTTAAGAACTGGAAAGAGGTTTTACTAAAAGAAAAACATTATGAAAAAAACTTTCAAATTCATCTCTTATTTTGTATATCCAGAAATGACTTTGAATTTTTAAAAAGTTGCTAGTTTTAATTAGTTCTGCCCTCATGAAGTATTATTGTAATTCACCACAAACAGATATCTGTCTGAATTACTTCAGGCCTTCTCTGAAATATCTGTTGGAAAGAAATGCCAATGAACAAGTGAGAATTTTTATTTCTCAACACCTGCTTCACTTGGCAATCAGATTATAATTTTTTATCATGATTATTGACTATCTTTTGGGTCCCCATTGTTTCAGTGGGCATTAACAGAATGCTTTAAAAGCTTCTAAGACAAGAATCTATAGCATTAGTCTACACTGGCACATAATTTTTTAAAGTTTTAAGAAAAGATTCGTTTGGAATTTTATTCATAGTATAAAATTTCCTCACCTAAAGTAACTTTGTTTGCCAAAAAAGTCATTTTAATAAACTATAATTTTTGAAAACTTCCTTTTTTATTAGTTTAGAAAGCCCCTTATTTTTCAAAAAAGGGGATTTTGTACACAAAACATGGGTTGTTTAGTTTAACTCTGGCAAAATTTTTGTATGTTGAGATGTTTGTATACCATTCAGTATAAAAGTGTCATATGCATATTAGCAAATCATTTAACAGTAGAGCCTATTTGAGACTGCTTGGTACTGAGCACACTTAAATATAATTCAAGAATCCAGGGATTTGGTATCAAATGGGGATTAGAGCATATAAAGTTATATTTAGATTCATATTTGAACCTTATAATGTATTTTTCTCTTAGTATTGCTAATGAGTGAAGAGAATCTCATAAAGTAACCAAATGAAAAGAATGCAAGGGAAAGTGAAAAATTAAGGGAACAAAAGGTGAGATATGAAAAGAATTCTAGTTTGATAATGACTCATACTCATGATACAATATATAGTGTGACTTATTGGAAACTTGTCCCAAATTTCTAAAGTCCTGCTTCTCTGCCAAAATCAATAACTTGGTTGATATTCGAGTTTTAAAAACATCAAATCCTTCTAACTTGTGTACCTTTAGAGGGTAGCAGTAGAAGAAATCAGTAGGTCTAATCCCACCACTGAGAAAACTACCACTTCTTGATTTTTACAAACCTTTTTTATCTTTTTAGTTGACTTTCTTTCTAATGTAAATACAAATTTAAACCTAGACTTAATATAGTTTCCCCCCACTTTTTCCAAACAATGTCACAAATGTAAAAATCAATGATCCAAAATGGTCAGTGGGTAAAAATGATCCAAAGTGTTCTGGAGGGTGTGTTGGCATGCACAACTCACATTGTGTTCTGGGCTGGTTCCGTGTGTGTGTGTCTGATGATGCAGAGTTGAAATGGAACCTGGACCTGTCATTCTGGATCTCACTAACTACTGGAATCAGTGTTCTAATCTCCTAGTGGAAGCTTCCAGTTGCGTACAGTGTACTGAGAATTGTTTCATGTTCTACACCATTTATGTTGTGTCACAACGTATGTAGAAGCAGTAACCTGTGAACTATGCTTTCCCTTAACTTTTTAAAAAAATATATATATATATCTAAATGAATGCAGTGTGCATAAATATTTTTTAAACGCCACAGTAAACTATTGCACCTTTTGCTAATGCCTCTATTTACTTGCTTTGGCATAATGAATGAGCCAATGAACCTGTGTCCTGTGGAAAAATGTATAAATGTTATCTGATATTGCTTAGATGTTATGCTAATTAATGTTAAATCACAAATAAACAGTATTTTAAATATATGAACTTGGTTCACAGGTTCCCTTTGGGATTGCCTACTTCACTGCATTTTGTGCTCTGTTGAATTTTGTATTTTAGTGAAGCTTTGAATAAGTTTGATCCTTCTGAATAAGGAACATATCAATAAATACATTTTCAAATTAGTTGAAATTTATATATAAAACATATATACATGAGATCTTCCTCTTTTCAGCTCATATTGGAGGAAATATTCCCTAAGAGACCTATTTTTTGATAGGGCATGCTGGCTTTAGATTCCTGTCATCTCAACTCTATTGTTCATATCCGTCAATGTAGAATAGAAGTTGTTGTAAGATAGGAATTCAGTTTATACATTACTTTTAGTTTATTATACAAATAACAGTGTAAAGAAAGTAGAAAATAGTTCAGCATTTCACAACATTAACATTGAAATACTCTTCATTCCCTTCCAGTTATATTTGTATTTTCTATGTTGATAATCATGGTATGAATATAATTTCTCTTCTGGGATTTTTTTTCTACTTAAAATAACCCACCCTAGATTTTCAAACTAAAATTTCTCATATGGATTTCTTTTGTTTTTTCCACCTTGTCCTAAAAATAGAGTGCAAGCAGGGGAAATCATGGTAATTGAGGGTTCTGGTTGATCGAAGTTTTTACTCTAATTACCTGTTATAAAAATGAAGGGCTTGGGTAGAGAAGAATAGATTCATAGTCTTGGGCATATTTAATTATTACTTTGGCTCGTAAATAACCCTGTGGTAAAAAAAATTGTTGTTTTAGAGAGATGCTTATTTCAGAATCCCCTTCTATAAAACAACAAAGACCATTATCTTCAGTTCTTCCTTGAGAATCAATATAACTTGAAAAGTAGTTGCCTATGCCCTTTCCTTTATTGTTCAGTATTTTCCTTCAACAGGAAATAGAAAAACAAATGTATAAAACTGTGGAAGAACTTGTTCCCTCCAACATTTGATCACTTTTTTAAACATAGAAACACATGAAAGCAAACTGGTTGTTTCTGATTTGGGATTTATGTGTGCATATATCCAAGTTGTATTCTTGGCCTAACTGGGACTTTAAGAACAGTCTTCTTTGTGGCCACTAGAGGGTGTAACAAACCTAATAATCCCATACGCTTCCAAACCTTGCGCTCAACTTCCCTTTTCTCAGTCTGTAGGCACCATGTTTGTTGTAAAATACCCAGAACTTGAAAGACATTTCCTTTGTTTCTTATTCCCCTCTTTAGACTGTCCTCAACTTTGCTTTCTTAGCAGGTCCCATTTCACCAACAGGCCATCATCTGCAGTGACTATGGAGAACATGTTGAAAATGTTTAAAGGTGTGATCTCAGAAAGAAATTGTTAGGCAGTGACTCCTTGAAGGTATCATGCCTGTGCGTAGCACTATAATGCCTCCTTCGATAATTGGCATCTTTTGAACTGAGGAGCTAGTTGATAATCTGTCTTTCACACTCTCTCTCTCTTTCTCTCCCCCACCCCTTTTATATACTTTCTGTATAGCAAAGATAATGCTAAGTGCTTTTCGTATGTTAATTCATTTGCCCTTCCCACCATCACAATGAAGTAGATGGTATTATCCCCATTCTATAAATGATGAAATTAAGGTTTGTAGGAGATGGAAAGGAGGTGCTGGTATTTTACTCATAGATTCAGACTTCCAAAGTTACCAGTGCTATCTGTGTGCTCCACTCTGTGTGGCTCCAGTGTACATTTTTGTGGTTTCTTAGGGAGAGGTAGGTAGTTCCCTTAGTTGGGACTAGAAGTCCAGCTATGGCGAACTCATGTTTTGAGATAAGTAGATTTGCTATAAAGCATTGACTTTTGATTTGGAAGAATTACACGCCCCCCCCCAATGAATCCACCCCAGAATGAAGAAATGAAATGAGCTGTGGTAACAACATCCTTAGGATGAAGAAGCAGCTCATGAACCTTCACCACAGCATCTACAAGACACGGTATCTGTAACCTTTGTTTAAGAGGAGACAATTTGGGAAGCAGTCCTTTATTTTTTTATTTCCAACATTAGCAGCAGGGAAGACAGTCAAAGAAAAGTGTTCTAAAAACCTGAAAAGATAATTTAGTCATAGAAGTAGTTTTAAGGGTGAGAAGTGACTGTAGCTAAGTGAATATAATTTTAAAAGGTCTTTTTCAGAGAAAAACACAGTGTACATACTGAAGTTCAGAATAAGAGTAAGATTTAAGGAACTTTTAATAGGAAAAAAAATTCTCAAAGTTAGTATTCAAAGGATTTTCATTTCTGAGATGACCATTGGGGGCAACACTGGGTCCAAATTCAATTGAGGGAACTTCAAAATACCGATTTTTATTTTTTACTATTAGAACCTGTGACTTTTTTAGAATGTCATGCCTTAAATGACAAACTGGCACATTTTGATATTGCTTCTCTAGCCAAAAAGAAAACTCTGGTCTAGCAGAAAAATAAAGTAATGGATATATGTTCTGTCCACAGTTACTAAAGGGCTGTATAACTTCTGGTTTGCTAAGTCCTGATACTGAAGCTTGATGCAGGTTATCGATTAGCCCAACTTTTGCTTCTAGGTTTTTCCCTACACAAAGTACCTTTAGCTTTTGTCATTCTCCAGAGCCAGTGTTGACTTTGCTTGTGATGCAAGAAAATCCCTTGCTTTTGGTCCCCGATGACTCTTACCAAATACAGTTTCCCTGCTGAACTCCATGCCATAAAGTCAATAGTATTGGTTTTATTCACCAAATTTGGATGTGCACTGAAGAATATTAAATTTCTAAGAAATTATTCTAAGATTTGTAATGCATTTTTGAAATAGGAAATAAGAATATGTAGTACAAATCAGTAGCATCAAATGAACAGACATTTAAATAAGATTTTTCTTTTTTTTTTTTCTTTTTTTTCTTTTTTTGAGACTGGCCTGCAAAAAAACCCAGTAAATATGAGTTACATAGAAAAAAATTTCTTTGGGGTGTTAGCTAATTGAATTTCTTAGACCAAAGTCCCTTCAGGGATGGAGTGATGGTTCAGTGGTTGGAGAGCTTGTCTGGCACTCACAAGGACCCAGGTTCAAACTCCAGCACCACCACATACACAACTAAGTGTTGCAGAAACAGGCCAGATGAAAAAATAAATAAAATTGATTCTATCTCATTCTGTCTTTTAAAAAAAAATGTCCCTGGGACTGGAGCGGTGGCTCAGCAGTTACAGTGCCTGCCTGGCATGCACAAGTATGCAGGTTCAAACCCCAGCACCATGTACACAATGAAATGTTCGAGCAATGATAATCACATGAAAAACTAAATAAAATTGATTTTTTTTCTCTCTCACTCACTATCCCTCTCTCTTTAAAAAAAAAAAATGTCCCTTCAGGTTGATGTTTAGATGTGAAATTTTTTAAATTGCAGGCTTTAGGAGTAGGCTCTGTGAGCTTCCCTCAGGGACTCTTGACTTAAATTATCTTTTCTGGGTTTAAAATTTTAAAAAATAGAGACAGTCCCAGTGTGACCCTGGAGCAGTAGTGCCACTAGTCCCTTTTGATGATTTGCCAGCCATGTTCTACCTTACTTAAAGTGGGAATGTTTTCTTTCACAGACAATCTAAACCAACAAATTATTGTTCCGGAAGTCGTCGTTTCTGAAGACTCTCACCAAGCAGGAGCTGCGGAGGAAGTAGTTGCACTCTATAACTTGCCTCTTTCCTGTTGAGTAACGCTCTGGGGGTTGGATTGCAGGGGTGACTGGTGTGATAGACTTTGACTTCAGGATAGATGACCTCCTCAGTTTTATGAGAGAACATGTAGGTACAGCCAATTTGTTGGCAGAAATAGGCAAACTATTCCAAAGGTGTTTACTGGACTAACAAGGTTAAACATTACTTCCTACCTGGTTTCTATTTTGGAAATGGCTTCAGTTGTTTCAACTGAAAGAAAGGTCATTTGAGGATAAGACACCCAAGAATATATCCCAAGTATTATCCATGGGTCCCCCGGGGGATAGGGAGGGGTTCTCGTTGCACCTGGATTTTTCTGTGTGGAAAGCTTTTAAAATTAGTTTAAAAGATATTGTGTGAGGGCTGGAGCAGTGGCTCAGTGGTTACAGCGCATGCCCAGCATGTGCAAGTACGTGAGTTCAAACCCCAACACCACGAAAGCCTCATGGAGAACTAAAACTAAAAATCATTTCCCTCTCTCTCTGTCACTCTCACTGTCCCTCTCTAAGTGTCAGAGCAACGAACACACATGAAAAACTAAATAAAAAATTGATTCTCTCCTCAACCCTGGAAAAAAAAATTGATTCTCTTTCTCACTATCCCTCTCCCAAAAAAAAAAATTGTGTGATAAGTTGATCCTGTTTTTTAAATAGCTTTATATTTTAGGATTGTATTATGAAATTATTTCATATATAGTTATGGTCTTGTCTCTATTTTGATCTTTAGGTTAAAATTGAGCAAGAGTATATGCACATGTGCTTGCCAAAGTCAAGCTGAGCATGGCTCAATTAACTGCAGAGCAGGGCAGACTGGGTGGGGCAAGCTCTGGAATTTTCCCACTCACTGAGCAAAGTCAGGTTTAGGGGAACAGCTTGAACAAAGAAGCTAGTAGCAAGTCCAGCCCAACAGGTGATAAATGGAACCTGGAGGATGTGGCAGTCCACTTAAGTACAGTCTTGAAAAGTGGTCTGCTTCAGGGAAGTGTAAGTCCCAATTAGGAAAGAAGGACAGAGGAAGTCCTGAAGGATACTAGAAGCCCTGGACACAGGCCAAGCTTCAAGAGCAGCTTCCTCTACTTCCTGTGGGGTAATGGTGAGATCAAGGCAGGACCTCAGACTCAAGGGAAGGAGTATAGTTAGCACTTCAAGAGAGGAACTCAGATGTAAGAAAAGTGACAGAGATTCTGTTATCAGAAGTGAGGTACAAGATCCTGCTGAAAATTCCAGGAACTAGGCAGCACTCAGAGCCAAGACAAGGCCCTGACTGGACTGGTGGCAGGATTGGCTTGATGTGAGTCTCAGAGCTGGACCCTAGAGTGACCTCAGTTCCTCTGCCTCAGTAGGACTAAGCCTGAAGACCGCAGCCAGGTAAGCAGGTCAAATAGCCCTGGCTGTTGGGGAAAAGAAGCACTGCAGACAGGAGGAGGGCCTGACCTGGCTGTCATAATGGAAGCAGCCAGGGGTTTGGGGGGATGAGACCCAGCCACGTAAGAGGCTACAGGAGTGGGGTGTTGATATTTTGCACCAGAACCTACATAGGAGCACTAGTAAAACCTAATGAGTAAGGACAAAGTGCTACCAAAACTCCAGTTAAGATGGCCCTGAGTCCCTTACAAATTAATCTTCCCTATGTGGAGGCAGTTTCTCACAGGAAAAAAAAAATGGCTCTTTTGATGAATGCCCCTCTATTAGAAGCACCATAAGATGTTCCTCAAGAGTACTGATTGGACAGAAAGAGAATTAGTGGGTGGTCCATGTTTCCTCTCCTTTCTGGAAAAATATGTGCCTATGACTCTATACCAGCAAAACGACTTGGATCCCACACGGCTTGCTCTACTCAACCCTCTGATTGTGGTAATAGCCTTTTGCTTCTGAGTCAGAGTTCTCTATGATCTGTCTTGCCATGTTTGCCCAATAATGACCTCTCAGTTCACTCCTCCAGCTTGCTGCTAAGGAGAATGGCTTCCTTGGAATCTTACCTGTGGGAGTTCCAATTTGCGGTCACATCTGGGGCACTCAAGAAGGAGCTGGGCCCACGGTCCTCTGCATCCAGTTGTTAAGACAATGCCCAGCTCTATGCCAGGCAAGCAGGGTCCTTTACACCTTCCTTCCCTAACTGGCACCCTCCCTGATGCCTTCCTAGCTCTCCAGGTATCCTCCTCTCCCAGCCCCACTGGTGGAAGGTTGTTTCCCTTCATCAAAATAACATTCCTTTACCAAACTCTAGTAGCACTTCAGGATCATATCTTAGCTCAGCCTGTCTCATTGTTGATTATCTTCCATCTCCCCTGTAAGATTCAGGGTTTTGGGAATGGAGGGACTGTGCCTATTCATCCTTTGTCCTCTGCCACACTTGGCCACAAATAGCATCTCTGTTGTTCATGATGGGTAACTGTTCATATTAACGACATGTTAATAAATGCGCATAGCAAAAAGATATTCTATATATTAAATAGGATGCAAGTCAGGAAGTGGCTTGGTGCGAAAATCCTTCTTGGAGTCAGTTGTCTAGTCTATAAGGCAAATGATAATACCTGTAACTTATCAAGCACCTACTATGTGTAGGCATTATACCATATGTTTTATTTTCTCATTTAAGCCTCAATCCTGTTTCCTGGGCTCACTTCTACTGAAGGGAAATAGGTTTAGAGAGTTTCATTTGACAACCTAGTAAGTGGTAGATACAGGATTCAAGCCCTGAGTCTGTTCCTCACTGTTATGGCTGCTTATTCACTGACTGCAGTCTTCATGCCACTGGTAGGAAGTCAGGTATTAGAACTTGCAGCAATGTCAAAGAAGTGTCCCCAACCTCTCTCATGGCTAAAGTGACTTTTGGTGAGAAAGAGTTTGCCCAAAGGCAACTTGCCTGGTCACACCCCTGGTATTCACTAATTCAGAGTGAGAGAGGCTTCCTGATAAGTAAACAATATAGTTTACATAGCCAAGGGCAATTTTGGAATCAGGTAGGGATCTTCTAAAGGATATACCACTGGGTACTGGTCTTTTCTTAGCAAACTCTTACAGGTAAGCTAAAAAAAATGAACAGTGATGAGGTTACTGCATCCCAATCAGCAGTGTGGTTATTTAACTGAAGGTTGCTGTAATTGATTGCGATTATTGTCACCTTATAACTCCATGGGTAAAATGTGATGGCTAGAATTTACAGAGCACCAAGTATTTTAAGTGGATGCAATGATTTAATAGTACAAACCTCCATGGTAGATAACTGTTTTCTCCATTTTTCAGATGAGAAAACTAAAATTACGTCACCCAAGTCACACATAGTAAGTGGCAAAGCTGAGTTTCAAACCTAAGCAATCATTTCCAAGGCTACCTGCTGAATCTCGGGGGACAGCCGTCATCAGTTAAATAAGCCAATACATTATATGGGGTTCATGGCTTTTTTCCCTCAGTCAATTAGATGATAGAACACTCTAGCTATAGTGCATGATATTTGTTATCTTACTAAGCAATTTAACTAGTAGTACCCTGAAGCTTTCACACTTAAAATTATCACATTTTCCCCTGGTTCAGTAATAAAGCATCATAGTCTAACGGTAAAGAGATTGTGCTCAGGAGTCGCAGAAACCTGGGTTTGACTCCTTGCTCTTCACTTTTCTATCAAATGTACGTAATTATACTAAGCTCTTAGAGCAGAATTAGGCTAGATGAGGTAATATACACAAAACTCGGTGTGGAGCCCGGTACCAGTAAGCCCTCGGTGTTGCTCTTATCGCCTTTTTTGATCTCCTTGTTATGGCAGGAGAAACTATGGCTGGCTTCTCTCATGTTCCCCATTTAAAATGCTATCATTCCTATTCCTTCTAGAAGTCTTTGCTAACTGTCAACAGGTTTCCAGTTTTTGAAAACAAAGGACAGAAGATGAGTAGTGAACAGGTAACTGTTTTATCCTTTTCCATGTTGGGAGGCATGGTTTGTGTCCTGGGAAGGTGATGATGGGTGGAGGAATTGTCACACTGGTTCCTCCCAGACTAGGATACTCTAGATTAGCAACTTCAGGACAAGCGAGTACCTAGACCTAAAGCAGCTTTGTGCAGAGTCCAGATTACTGTGGCTCAGGATGCTTCCATGGAGGCAACCACCTTTCCCACTAATTTCCTGGCTCTTTGTCCCTGGAAAGCTAAGGGCCATCACATGGAAGTTGGTCATCTGGGGGCTTCACGGCCCCAACTGTTTCATTTTGGGAATATAACAAAGTCTTTAATGAACACGCTTAAGTAATTCTTCAGTGTCAGCTTTCTCTCTTGGGGATGCTCTGGTAGTAGTGGTCAGCCCAAGCTGTTCTCACGGCAGTCTGGAGAAGATACAGAAGAGGCAGGTTCATATCAGTCCCTGGCTCATATCAGTCCCAGGCTGGGCTGCATATTTAAGAAAAATTAATATGCTTAAGAAAAATCTGCATATACAAGAAACATATTGGTAGGAATGGAGAATATAAAAGTCAATGGGAAAAATAACCCAAGGTTAAATTTTTCTTACAGTTCAGTGCCAATTTTATCTTGAAAATTAATAATATTACACGGTTCCACAATTCATACTTAGAAGGGAAAGAAGAAAAACCACACCTAAACAGTGATAATTTCTTGGTGGTGGGATCACAAGTGTTTTTTATTTTCCTGACTCTTCTTTATGATTCCAAATGTTCAGCAATAAAATATAAAACTCAAAAAAATCAAAATTATGATAAGAGAAGCTATTATTTTAAATCATATGAATGTTGAATAATAAAAAGCACACTGCAGAATAATGTCCCTTTTGTGAAACAAAAGGGGAAGAGAATTTACATGATTTGCTCATATATGTATAAAATGGAAGTTTAAAGCAGAAACCACACAGGGTTGGCCGTGAAAAAGGGACCTCGCTGGTGGGGAGAGGTAGGGTAGAGACTTCTCACTATAAGCTCTTTTATACTTTTTTTTCTAGTACCTTTGATAAAAGTTAAAATTTTAAGATATAAGTTCTTGGTGTTTTGATGTCAAGAGCTCCTGAAAACTCAAAAGGTGGCTCATGTAAGTAAACTCCCAGGTGCTGCTGTGTTCACCACTGAAACATGCTGAGCGTGACCTTCAGAAGGCAGAGTGCCTGTAAGACAGCACCCATCATACTGTATAATGTTATTTACCTAAAGGCCACATGTCAGATGAATGTCTCATTCAGACCCCCACTCAGGCAAAAATATAGGTGTGATATGACCCACTGAGTTTTCATCTTTGCCCTGGCTTCCAGGGCACTTAGGGCTGTGTTTTCTTTCTAACCAGGTTCTCTGATACAGTCAGACTCCTTCCTCGACCCACCCTACTTCCTACTCCACTCTCATATTTCAAATCATATATAATCTTCCACTTTGTTATAGTTATGCCTTTACCTCTGTGCACTGGTAAAGGAAAGCACTGGGGTTTTATTAGTAATATTTTGCAATGTAATAATCACTTCAACAGTGTACATTTAATATATCTCACAGTTTCTTTGGATCAGAAATTCAGGAACTTTCTTGCTTAGAATCTCTCAAGAGTCTGCAGTTAAGACATCAGCCAGCTAGACGCAGTGGTAATCCAGAAGCTCAGGAGGCTGAGGCAGGAAGATTGCAAGTTCAAATCCAGCCTCAGCAACTAAGCAAAGCCCTAAGCAACTTAGTGAGACCCTGTCTCAAAAGTTTAAAAAGGGCTGGGGATGTGGCTCAGTGGTTAATTGCCTCTGGGCTCAATTCCTGGTACAAAAAAAAAAAAAAAAGACATGAGCCAGAGCCACAGTCATCTGAATGCTTGACTTAACCACGCGCGAGGCTCATCTTCCACAATGGCTGGTAAGCCAGGGCTGGCTATGATAAGGAGACCTAAAGCTGCTTGAGTGTCCTCATGATAGGGTGGACCCCAGAACAATCCAGGGAGACCAAAGCAGAAACACAGTGCTGGTACAACCATGCCTCAGAAGTCACACACCTGCTCTCCCACCATGCTGTAGTCCTTAGAAGTGAGTCATTAAAACAGGCATGGTGGTGCATGCCTGTAGTCCCAGCTACTCGGGAGGCTAAGGCTGGAGGATCACTTGACCCCATGGGTTCAAGACCAGCCTGGGCAACATAGCAAGATTCTTTCTCACACACACAAAAAAATCACACAAAGAGAGGGACATTAGGTCCCACCTTTTGAAAAGAAGAATGTCCAAGAAAAACCACCACAGAGTACAATAATTTCAAGTAGTTGGTTGACATCAAATTAGTCAAATGGGAAGGTAAAGACAAGAGAAGTAGACGTTAGGAGGGCAGGTACTGAGTCCTTCCGTGCCCTCCACTCTGTCCTTGACCTACATTATTGTGATCAATTTCATAAAAATTGTTCTCAGCTTTATAGATGAAGAAAGAGACTGTATGAGGAGGTAAGGCTTACCCAAGGTCACATGGCCAGTAAGCATCAGAGGAGTATATCAAGAAATGTCAGCCTGAGGTCACAGCTTTACCATCACCCTCCCCCAAGGGAAGACAGAAAGCACTTCTAAATATTTGCTACTTTGGCTTAGCTAAGCCATGGCCATTTTGCCATCCGGGAGAAATGTGATTAGCACTCCAAGTTGAATGAATTCCAGCAGGGCTGTTTGATTTGTTTCTGAACACACTGGGATCAAGCAGGTGTCAGCTCCCCTCCAGCTGCACTTCCCAGGTCTTCTGCCATCCGGGCTGTGCCATGCCTCTTCTCATCCTGGAAAGCCTGCCAGCTCTTCTTCCCATTCCAGCTGTTGTGTGGAGGACACTGGGGTCAATAGAGCAGAGTGGCACCGAGCACCGGGGCAGGTGAGGGCAAGGCCCTCCCTCCTATGGGGACTGAGCCAAGTCCAGCAGGGTGGAGACAGGACAGCCCATCTGCCCTGGTGCCATGCTGGACTGCGGGCACCTGATAAGGCCAGGGAACCACCCTCCCAACTCTGTCCTATTCCAAATATAGATTTCTCCTCACACTGCCCTCCCTGATGTCGACTGTCTCTTGGATACTTTCCTCCGAAGGTAGCTGGCTGCCTGTCCCCCACTGGGAAATGGAATCTGAAGGAGGGCAACGCCAGCTCCTAGAGGTAACAGGTTGAGTGTTCAACCCCTGTGAAGCAAGTGTGTGGATTCCCACCTCCCCTACCTACTATTTCTTTTCTCAGCATCAGCCAGTTCATCCCTCTTGGGAATCAAATGCTGAAGAATTCTTGGGTGGATACCGTCCTTTATGTTGCGCGCTCATGCCTTGAGAATCACTGCAACTCTGTTCCCCTGGTAGTCTCAGCTCCAGGGCACATTTCCTTGCACAGAGAATGTTCCTTAGGTTAGAAATTAGAGGCTCCAGAATTATTGATGGATCCAGAGCTGGAGTAAGAAGGTCAGTTGAACTGTTAACCAGGGCTCCTGTCTTTCAGCAGTAAAAACCAGATGATTAATTACTGGAGTTCCTTTAAGGAAGTACACCATCTGTGGTTGATGATGAGATGTTGAGGGAAGCTATTGAGGCTCCTAGCATACAATGGCTGCCAAAGATGAAGGTCTGCTTAACAGCCGGGCATTTTTTCTGGGTGTGGTTTGTGTGTTTGAAGCCATTGCTGCTCCCACCCACCTTACTTGGTCCTCCACCCTTCTCTCCCTGTTCAGTCTTCTGAGTAAAAGAGTAACAAATATTGGGAGATTATTATCAGGCAGGGGCACAAGCTTCATATAGAAGGACCAGGTCTTGGTGTGCCCTGTGGAGCAGTGTGTATGAGCAGGGGCTTCATGGGGTGGACAGAAGCGTTGACAGAGGTGCAGGGAGACTGGGAGGAACCAAGCCAATAAACTTGTTGCTGGCTGGCTGCCTTCCCTCTAAGGCCAGCAATTAGACTTGAATTCCACCTTTCCTGGTAGCTGGTGTTGACCCCTCACTTGGAAGCACCCAGGAACTGACATGAATGAAGCAGGCTGCATCCACATCCTGCCTGGAGGGTGGCATGAGCGGGTGCCAGTCATGTTTAATGCTGATGAAAAGAACTGCCTTCTGGCCTATTGCCTCAGCTGTGGTGCTCTGAGACCCCAAGAATGTGACCTGTGGGCCCTGGAAAGATCAGCCTAATGAGGAAGTACGGGAATGACAATCTCCCAGTGCATCTGCTTGTCTAAGGCAGTGTACCGCATGCAGCCTGGCCCACTGCCCTCCCCAGGTGGGCACCATGGTGACATGCTCTGTCATGGCTTCAAAACCTAGACACATGCCTGCTAAACAGCTCGCCCAAACTCAGATCAGGAGCCCAAGGCTGCTGTCTGTGTCTCCAAGTCCTTAGAGTCACCATGTCTCTCTTGAGAAAAGTTGCTTTCGGTGCACGTGACCCCCAGTTCTTGGCTCTTCCGTGCCTCTGCTCTGCTCCGCCCTCCTCCCTGAGGATGAACTGGGCCCTCTTGCCGGGGAAGCTGGTAGGGCAGCTCACATGGTCCCTGCAGTGGGACAGGCTTTTCCAGAACAGATCAGGTGGTTGAAATTGGGTCATGTGTCCCACAAGAAGACAGAGACCAGCCTGGTGAGAAGCTCTGGGTGATGGACCATGGCTTCTGAGCTGTGTCGGGCTGAGACTCTTCCCCAAAGGGTGGTGAGGCAAAGACTGTGGCTGAGGAGAAAGCAGGTGAACTTTGGAGCCAGAAGCTCTGCCGCAGACCAGCTGAGCAATCTCAGGCGGATGCTTTCTCTCAGCATGGCTTTCTTGGCTGTGACAAGTGTATATTCCTCGAGGCATTGACATCAGGGATGAAACAAATGTGAGTCCAGGGCCTGGCACTGGGGATCACCCCTTCCGGGCATCCAGACCTCTTCCCTGAAGGACACGTAAGGCCCTCACTGGGACCCACCCAGTGTCCCTAACCCCACCTCACCTCTTCAGTGTCTTTCCTCTTCCACTTTCAATCCCTCTTTCTTCTACGTGGTTAGAGTCCTCAGAGCCACCAGAGAGACCAGGCTGAGCCTTTTGCCCTCTCAGGGAGGAGCCACGAGACACACCTAGAACTTAACCAGAAAGGTTAACTGAGCCAAGTCCCTGAGTCAATCAGGGAGCACACGTGTATGCCGTGACAGTCACACCCATGCCTCTGACCTCCCCACCCACCCCTTCGCGCAAAGGTATCCATGTGTCACCATCCCTCACCCCTGACCTCCACCTAGGAGCTCGCTAAGAGTGTCAGGAGTGTCAGTGTCAGGAGACTGCAGAGACCATGACAATGGTCCAGAAGACTGCAGATTGCCTCTCTTCCTCCTTCCCAATCTCTCAGTCCAGAGGAAAAGAGCGACACAGACAGGGGGCCAGGGATTGCCACCCTTGACTGGCTGGCTTTCTGCATGTGGGGCACTACGGTGCCTAATCAACAGAGAGCAAACAGGGTTAGAGAGTTTGGGGCACACAAAAAGGAGGGTTGTCAGGATAAGGCAGGCAGAGGCCTTGGGAGGGGTAGGGCAGAGGGTCTTGGGAGACCAGATGGCTCCCTGCCATGTTCCCATCTGGGCCTCTGCTAACTTTAAGCCAAGTGAGTAGGGCCTGGTAGACAAAGGTGGATGTGCACATGAGGGCAGTGGGAGGTGTAGCTTGGGGGGAATAGAACCTGGGGGTCTCCCTTCTGTGTGAGGCCTGGCAGCTTGGGACTCCACTCCTGGTGTCCCGCCCCCAGGCACCAGCTTGGGAGGGGATGGCTCTTGCACTATCTCCACACTGCCCCTCAGCTCACCTGCCCTGTGAAGGGGGCTCCGGGACAGCTCCACACTTGCCTGCCAGGGGCTGAGGTCTCTACAGCTCTGATGATGGCAGAGCTCAGGGAGTGTGTGAGGTTGCTTGGGAGAGTTTGGTCTCAGTCACCTACCCTGTGACCCTTCAGCCTGGCCCCAAACTCAGAGTATCCAGGCTCTCTGCAGGGGGTGGGCTTCTGAATGGGAGAAGAAAGAGGAGCTGCCTGTTCTGGGCCTGTGTGCCACCCTGTCCCCTAACATGGCCATTGGGCCAACCCACTCCTGCTTTCAAGGATTCTTATGCTCAGTACTCTGAGCAAGAGAGAGGATTAGAGACATGTCACCTCCTGTACAAATTCTCTCTCTTCCACCCTTATCCTGGTTCATTGGAGAGGCTTTCCCAGCCACAGCCTAACCCACCTGAGCTCTGACCTCCCAGCAAGCCAAGGTTTCTCCCCTTGAAAGAGAATCATCCTGACCATTGCACCCAGAGGTCCCGCAGATCTGTCTCTTGCTTCAACAGTGTGTAGATGGAACAGACTGGGGGATTTCCTTTCTTCCAGCTTCCAACCGCCTTCTAATCTGGTCTCCATTTGCAATCTCCAGAACCATCTTCGCATCCATCTCCTGCTTCCGGTGCCAGCCAACTCCAGTTTTTGCGGTTAGCTCTTTTTTGCCAGCCAACCATGACCTCCCAGGTTCGTCAGAATCACTCCACCGAGGTGGAGGCTGCTGTCAACCGCCTGGTCAATTTGCATCTGTGCACCTCCTGCACCTACCCCTCTCTGGCTCCTATTTTGACCCCAATGATGTGGAGGGTGTGGGCCACTTCTTCCTGCAATTTGGCCGAGGAGAAGCTTAAGGCCTCCGAGCATCTCCTGAAGATGCAAAACCAGCGGCTCCACACCCTCTTCCAGGATGTGCAGAAGCTTTCTCAAGATGAGTGGGGCCACACCCTACATGCCATAGAAGCTACCTTGGCCCTGGAGAAGAACCTGGACCAAGCCATTTAGGATCTTCATGCCTTGGGCTCTACCCCTACAGACCCACATCTCTGTGACTTCCTGGAGAACCACTTCCTGCAGGAGGAAGTGAAGCTCATCAAGGTGGGGAGCCACCTGACTGACCTCCACCATCTGGGGGTCCCCCAGGCTCACCCTCAACCATGACTAGGAGGCCTTGGAGCTCATATGAATAAATAAAAATTGATTTTCTCTCTCTCTCTCACTTAAAAAAAAAACTAATTGGTGAGTGATAACAAGTGTTGGTATGTCAGTGAAGCAGCAAAAAACAAAAAGAAAAAAAAAGAGATTCCCCTCTGCTGTAGGAGAAGGAAAAGTTTGTTTCAAAATGAGCTGGGTAAGGACATGCCAAACCAAAGAAATAACCTTAATATCCAGTAATAGGAAACTGAGGAAACTGCTAGAGTAACTCAGTAACTCAGCAGTGATTTTTTTTTTTTGTACCAGGGATTGAACCCAGGTACACATAACCACTGAGCCACATCCCCAGCCCTTTTCATTTCTCTGCAGTGATTTTTTTTTTTTTAAAGAGAGAGGGACAGTGAGAGAGACAGAGAAAGAGAGAAAAGACTTTAGTTTTTCACATGGCCTTAGTTGCTCCAACACTCAGTTGTGCACGTGGTGCTGGGGTTTGAACCCGGGTCCTCGTGCTTGCCAGGCAAGCACCGAAACCACGGAGCGGTGGCCACTGAGCCACCGCTCCAGCCTCTCTGCAGTGATTTTTAAAGATACAAAATGGTATGAAAGCTGGGCACAGTGGCATATGCCTGCAATCCCAATGACTCTGGATGGTGAGGCAGGAGGATCACAAGTTCAAGACAAGACTGGGTAACTTAGTGAGGCCTTAAGCAACTTAGCAAGACCCTGTCTCAAAATAAAAAATGAAAAAAGGGCTGTGGCTGTGGCTCAGTGGTTAAGTGCCCCTGGTTCAATCCGTGGTACCAAAAAAAAAAAAAAATAGTTATGAAAATGTTTCGAGATTTAGTAGGCAAAAAAGGAATTATCAAACACAAAAATTTGATTCCATTCTGGGGCGTGTGTGTATGTGTGTGGCTGCCTGCCTGCATGCCTACATAGAGAACTGGAACCATCACCAAAAGTTACAAGTCCCAGTCAAGGGAATTATGGATAGATTTTAGCCTTTTTTCTTGGGGGTAGCGGGTGAAGGGTCTCTGAATTTTCTAATGTTTTCACAGTAAACATGTGATATAATTTCTAAAAAGAATGCTGAAGAGACTGTCCATGCCCCTCCAAAGATTCACAGTTCAGAAGGAAACCACACACCAGCATTGCAGAGGGAGGCGGAGAAGGTGGGAGATGGTGGGTGAAGCCTCACTGAGGAGCTCTAGGGACATCTTCTAGAAGGGGAGCAGTGTGAAAGTATGGCTAGAAGAGGCATTGTAGGGCAAAACCAGTAAGCTGAGCCTCTACCTCTCAATCTCCAGGAGATAGATAAGGAAGAGTTAAGGGCATTTCTCATCCAAGGTCCCCAAAGATCCTGTGTCCTGCAACCCTGTCCTCCCCCAGTACTGGTTGAATAATTCCAGACAGAATTGTGCCCCAACAACCATTGGCAGGACAGTGGGTAAATTTTGTCAAAACCGTGACCTGGCAGTGGACCAGAGTTTCCTGGGGCAACTACACCGGGGCGGGGGGGGGGGGCTCCCAGCAAAGTGGATGCAGAGAGGCAGGACATGGCCCCTCAGTCCCCTGCTGTTTCCCACCTTTCACCTTCTCTTTGCCTTTCTTCTTTAAATGCTATTTCCTCCCAAGCTAGGGAAGCGTCCAGTGGGCTGTGAACCCAAGTCAGAGGCTGTGAAATAAAACAAACTTCACGATCAACAGGAAGCGGAAGATAAATCACGAGGAGGGTGACTTAGGGAGGACGTGTGTTGGGTTTGGTCTTATTTTTAGTGGTCCTGGTGGTGATGGTGGTGGGTGAATTGAGGCCAAAAGCAGGAAGCTGGGTTTCCCAGCCTCAACTTTTGATGGTTTCCGGGTCCTCTTCAGCATGTGAAGAAGAGGCCCATCTCTGTGATAAACCAGCCCTTTAAACTGCCTATGTCTCTGAGGGGTTTTAATAAGTTCCTATGAAGCTGCTGTTCCTGCCTCGGTCCCACAACTCATGAACAAAGTGGAACATGTTAACCAGGGCCCTAAATTTGTAGCACTGTGAATGAGCCCAGCACGCGCACACACATACACACACACTACTGTGGACATGCTGGGATTAGTGTCTCTTATAAAAGAGGCTCAAGAGAGGCCCCTTGCTCCTTCCACCACTAATCCCCCCATGAGGCTCAGCTCCCATGATCTCAGTGCCTCCCAAAAACTTCACCCTTAACACCACTGCACTGGGCGTTAAGATTCAACATATGAGTTTTAGGGGCACAACCAAAGCAGGGAGCCAAGAACAAACTTTGGATCTCAACTTTGCAATTTGTTTGCTGCGTGATTTCAGGCAAATTATTTAATGTCTCTGAGTTTTGATTTCCTCATCAAAAATACATCTAAATGAGGTGTTGCCCCTGTAGCATCCTTTCCTGATCCTCAGACCCTGAGGAATGTTTGCTGAATCTGAATCCCTCTGAAGGAGTGAGGAACACCCTGGGGCAAGCCAGGCAAGTGTGAAAATTAGCACCAGCCTGGGCCAAGGCACAGGTGACAGTAGTTTCATGATACCACAGGAGCTGTGGGGTCAGCCACAGGAAACCCAGGTTTTCCTCTTTTTAACTCGCCTTCCCTCCCTCCCTGGTGTTTCATCCAGATCCACTCCACACACTCCACAAAGCACCTTGTTCCTTTCTTATTGGTCCTTCTAGCGCAGACCAGACCATGTTTCTATATGTGAGTGCCTTGATGCTAGGGAGCCACCAGGAGGGAAAAGCATCAGAGCAGGGTCCCAAAGTCCTGGCTTGAAGCCTGACTCAAGGGAGCTGAGAGACCTTAGGCCACTGAATCCCTCCAGACTCAGTTTTTCCATCTGTAAAAAGGAGTGATTAAGGTTCCTTCTCCCAGGACAGTATTCTGAAGATAACAAGATGTTGCAAGAATAGGTTTAAATGGGCCTGGTGACCTCTCAGTGAATGCATGCATGGGTTCAAATGTGCCAGGTGACCTCTCAGTGAGTGCAAGCATGGGTTCAAATGCACCAGGTGACCTCTCAGTGAGTGCAAGTATAGGTTTAAATGTACCAGGTGACCTCTCAGTGAGTCCTCATTTTCGTCTTTCCACTGGTTTGTGGCATTCAGCACAGAGCAGGGCCGTGGCTCCCAAAACCCAGCCAGGTCTCATGGCTGCCTTCGAAGCCACAAACTTGCCTCCCTGGAAGGCATTCCAACAGCTGGCTTATTGCAAACAGAAGCACTGGGCTCTAAATCACCCTGTTAGATCACTGAGCCGCAAACCTAGCTGCACGGCCCAATCACCTAGGGAAAAGAGTTTTTTGAAGTAATGATTTCTATACCTGTCAAATCAGCCTCCGGGAATGGAGCCTGGGAATCTGCACTTTCAAAACACTCCTGTGGTTTCCTCAGACAGTCAGGAGATGGATATTTAAGAAGAAAAGACTTTTTTTTTCAGTGCTTGGGATTGAACCCAGGACCTCGCACACCAGACAAGCACTCTACCACTGAACAACATCCTTCTCTTTTGTTAACAACACTCCTCCTCAGCAAGCTTTGGCCATTCTGTGCCGTCATTCAGAACACACAACTGATAATGACCAGATGTATTTACTGTCTCCTTCGTTCCAAAAATATCCATCAAGTGCCTCCTGTGTAGAACAATATAGTTAAGTTTAGGCCGCGTTTCCACCCACTAGAATAGCTACAAACAAAACCGTTACAACAAGTGTTGACCAGGCTGTGGAGAAACTGGAACCCTCACACACTGTACCGCCATTTTGGAGAACAGTCAAGCAGTTCCTCAAATTATGGTCCAAAAATTCTACTCCTTTGGTATACACCCAAGAGAACTGAACACATAGGTCCACCCAGAAACTGCTCAGAAACCATCACAGCAGCATTATTAATAATACAAAAAAAGCAAAAAACAGTCCACATGTCCATCAGCTAATGAGTGGATAAACAAAACACAGTCTATCAGTACAGGGGAATATTATTTGGCAATGAAAGCAGAGGAAGCGTGGATACACACTACAGCGTGAATGAACCTTGAAAATACTGTGCCAAATGAAAGATGCCAGGCTTATTTATATGAAATTGGCAAATCTGAGAAACGGAAAGCACATTGGTGGTCGCCAAGGGCTGAGGGGTTGGGGAAAAGCGGAACAATTCCAATGGATATGAACTTACTTTCTGAGGTGATGAAACGTTCAAAGTTTATTTAAGTGATGGTTGCAGAACTCTGTGAATATACTGAAAACAATTGTGTGGCATGCGGATTAATCTCAAGAAATCTATTACAAATAGAGCTTGCAAGCTGGACGCAGTGGCACGCCTGTAATCCCAGCAATTTAGGAGGCTGAAGCAGGAGGATCGCAAGTTCATAGCCTGAGCAACTTAGTGAGGCCTGAGCAACTTAGCAAGAGCCTCAGAATCAAAAATGAAAAGGGCTGGGGAATGTGCCTCAGTGGTTAAGTGCCCCTAGGTTCAATCCCTGGTACAAAAAAGAGAGGGGGAAGAGGGAGGAGAGAGAGAGAGGGAGAGGGAGAGGGAGAGAGGGAGAGGGATAAAGAGAGAGAAAGAGAGAGAGAGGGAGAGATGGCCTCTGAGCTCTGGAATCTGACTCCTCAGGTTGGAATCCCAGCTGTACTTAATAGCAGGCCAATTTGGGGCCAGTATCATAACCTGTTTGTGTGTTGGTTTCCCCTTATGATGGTTGTTAAGATTAATCCAGTAAATAGATGAAAAAGTCTTTGAAGAATACCTGGCCCATGGTAAGTGCTCAGTAAGTATTGGCTGTTATGCTTTCAGCCAGGCACATTCTAATCTGTGCAGTCCAGTGTGGGAGCAATTGGCTACTGAGATATGCTGAGGATATTAAATATAAGCCAGATTTTAAAGTCTTTAGTATGCAAAGTAAACTATCTCATGAATTATTTTATAATAGTTATACATTGAAATGATAATATTTATATATGTATGTTGGATTGATGAAACATATTAACAAAATTAATTTTACTTTTTCCCTTTTTCAATGTGAATCCTAGAAAATATTAAATTACATAGTACACAACTAACATCATATAAAACGGTAAAAGACTGACAGCATTTCACCCAAGATCATGAACAAAACAAAGACATCTGCTCTTGTCTCTTCTGTTCAATATTGTGCTGGACGTTCTAGGCAGGGAAATGGAGCAAAAATGAAATAAAAGGCATTCAGATTGGAAAGAAAGCCGCAGAATTATTTTTATCAACAAATGACTTTTTACATAGAAAAATCTTCCTACAAGGAAAAAAAAAACTATTAGAGCTAGTAAATGAGTTCAGCGAGGTTTCAGGAGACAAGATCTACATATAAAAATTAATTGTATTTCCATACACTGGCAATAAGAATTTTCCAATAAAAATTGGAAACAATTTCATTTAAATATCAAAAACAATAAAATATTGAGAAGTAAATTTAATAGAAGTTCAAGATGTGTACATTGAGAACAAAAAAAATACATTGAGCTGAAGAAGGCCTAAATAAATGGAAAGGTATCCCATAGTTCTGAAGACTCCATGTTGTTAAGATGATACTTTTCCCCAAATCGATCTACACATTCAATTCAATCACTATCAAAATTCCAGCTGACTTTCTTGCAGAAGTTGATAAGCTAATCCTAAACTTAATGTAGAAATGCAAGAAATTCAGAATAGCCAAAACAGTTTTGAAAAAAAAAAAAAGCTGTTAAGGGACTCCCATTTCACAATTTAAAACTTGCTAAAAGCTACAGTAATTAAGACAGTGTGGGACTGGCCTAAGGACAGACATTTAGATTAATGGAACAGAATGGAGAAGTCAGAAATGCCCCTCACAGTTGGGGTCAGTTGATTTTCTTTTCTTTTCTTTTTTAGAGAGAGAAAGAGAATCAATTTTATTTAGTTTTTCGTGTGGCTTTCATTGCTCTGACACATCATTGTGTACATGGGTGTTGGGGTTCGAATCCATGTACTTGCGCAAACTGGGCAAGCGCAGCAACCTCCAAGCCAAAGCTCCAGCCCCACTCAATTGATTTTCAACAAAGGTGCCAAGATCATTCAGTGGGGGCACAGAAGAGTCCTTTCAACAAACAGTGTGGGGCAAATGCAGATCCACGTTCAAAAGAATGAAACTGGACCTCCAGGCTTTCTTCATACGTAAAAATTAACTCCAGATAGATTAAAGATCTAAATATAAGACCAAACACTACAGAACTCTAGAAGAAAATGCAGGAAAATTTTTGTGACCTTGGATTTGGCTGTGATAGCCTACATGACAATAAAAGCACAAGCAACAAAGGAAAAAACAGCTGAAAGCACCAACATTTAGAACTCGCACTCCAAGGGTCACCATCAAGAAAATGAAAAGACACCCCAGAGATGGGAGGAAAATTTTTGCAAGCCATGTGTCTTGTTCATCAGGGACTTGTATCTAGAATATATACAAATAATTACTATGTCTTAACAATGAAAATATAAATAACCCAGCATAAAAGAGGACAAAAGACCTGAATAGAAAGCTATCCAGGGCTTGAGCAGTGGCTCAGTGGTTGGAGTGCTTGCCTGGCATGCACAAGGACCCAGGTTCAAATCCCAGTGCCACATACACAACTAAATGTCAGAGAAATGAAGGTCAGATGAAAAAATAAATAAAAATGGATTTTCTCTTCCCCCGCCTTCTCCCTCCCTCTCACTACCTTTTTCCCTTTCTCAAAAAAAAAAAAAAAAGAGAAAGAAAATGAAGAAAAAAAACTATCCAAACAAGAAATAGAAATGGCCAATAAGCCCACGAAAAGATGATCAATGTCATTAGCCATCAGAAAAACACAAATTGAAGTCACATTGAGTTACCATTTTCTACTGGATAGGATGGCTATGATAATATTAAAAATTAAAAACTTTAAAACAGACCTGCGAATGCAGCTCAGTGGTAAAGCACTTAATTAACATATGCAAGGTCCTAGGTTTGCTACCCAGCATCGTAAAAAAATATAAAACCAAAACCAAACAACCAGATAGCGTTGCGGAGAATGTGGAAAAATTTGAACTCTCATACCTCACTGGTGGGAATGGGACATGCATAATTCAGACACTGTGGAAAATAGTGGGGCAGTTCCTTAAAAAGCTAGACAAGGGGCTGGAGCGGTGGCTCAGCGGTTACAGCACTTGCCTGGCATGCGCAAGGACGTAGGTTTGTGCCCCAGCACCACATATGTAATGAAGTGTCGGAGCAACAGAAACCAGATGAAAAACTAAATAAAAATTGATTCTCTCTCTCTCTCTCTCTCTCTCTCACTATCCCTCTCACTCTTAAAAAAAAAAAAAGTAGACATAGTTTTACCCTATGATCTAACAGTTCTAGTCCTGGCTGTATCCCAAGAGAATTCAAAGCATATATCTGCACACCACCTAGATCCCCTAGGATCCTAGCAGCAGTATTCATAGCACTAAAGAATGTTCATCAACTGATGATGAAATAAAGTGTGTTATGTCTGAACAGTGGAATATTTGTCAATATAAGGATATGAAGTACATGCTACCTGATGAATCTTGAAAAAATTGCTCCAAGTAAAAGAAGCCAGTCACGGGATAGAGCGGTGGCTCAGTAGTTACGGCGCTTGCCTGGCATGCACCAGTACATGGGGTTCAAACCCAGCAGCACATACACAATGAAGAGTCTGAGGCATGAAAGTCACATGAAAAACCAAATTTAAAAAATACTTCTCTCTTTCTCTCTCCTCTCACTATCCCCTTTTTCTTAGAAGAAGAAGAAGAAGAAGAAGAAGAAGAAGAAGAAGAAGAAGAAGAAGAAGAAGAAGAAGAAAAAGAAGAGGAGGAGGAGGAGGAGGAAGAGAAAGAGGAGGAGGAGCAGGAGGGGTAAAGGAAAAGAAAATATTCTAGAATTATATTTTGAATGTACTAAACAACAACAGAAAGAATACTTTAAAAAGGTGAATTTATATGAGTTATATCCTATGAGTTATATTTCAGTTTTAAAAAGGAAAAATTGTATATGTGCCTTACACTCATTAAGGTTGTTTGTGGTTTTGTTTGTTTGTGCTGTGTGTTTGTGTGTATGTGTATGTGCTGCTAGGGATTGAACCCAGGGCCTCACACTTACGAGGCAAGTGCTCTACTGCTGAGCTACATCCCCAGTCCCATTCCTTTTATACCTTTCTTTTTTAAGAGCGGTTTTAGATTCATAGCAAAATTGAGCAGCAGGTACAGAGATTTCCCATATACCCTAGTTCCCACGGAAGCACAGCCTCCCCCCCAGCAACATCCTGTTCTAGACTGTTCCGTTTGTTACGATCGATGAACCCACACTGATACACCGTTATCCTCTAAAGTCAGAAGCTCACGTTAGCGTTCACTCCGGGTGTTAGACATTCTTTGTTTTCACAAATGATGCATATTCACCGTTAGATTATCATAAACAGCCCTAGAGTTCTCCTTGCTCTGCCGATTTATACCCCTCCGGACCGCAAGCCCCTGGCAACCACTAATTAATTTTATTGTCTCCATACTTTTGTCTTTCCTAGAATGTCATAAAGTTGGAGTTATACAGTATGTAGCCTTTTCAGATCTGTATCTTCTTAGTAATATGAATTTCATGCTCCTATGTCTTTTCATGATTTAATAATAGCTCATTTCTTTTTAGTGCTGAATCCTTCTCCATTGTCTGTATGTCCAACAGTTCATTGTTCAACTCATCTGCTGATGGACGTTAGGTTGCTTCCGAGTTCATAGCAATCATGAAGAAAGCTGCTATAAACACCGATGTGCAGATTTTTGCGTGGTTTCAAATAATTTCATGATTACTGGGTTGTGTGATAAGAGAACGTTCCGTTTTTTAAGAATCTGTTAAACTTGTCTTCCAAAATGACTGTACCATCCTTACTGCATTCCCCACCAGAAATGAAATAGGCTTCCGATGGTTCCCCAGCCTCCCCAGCACACAGCGTTCTGGGTGTTCCCCATTCTGACAGTGTGTTATGGCATCCCATGGTGGCTTTGGCACATTCTATTTTCAGTGAGGAGCCACACTCCTGAGTTAGCATCTATCAAAGAACAAGACGGAAGACCCTGTCCTAACCAGTCGTTTTGTAAATGAGAAGTGTCTTCAGAATGGGGACAAGACAAAGAAAAGAGAACAGTCCAGAGCAGCCCTTCCCCGCAGCAACCATGAAAGATAAGGAGCTGGTCCTCCTGTCATCTGCTCCAAGACCCAGGTTTTACAAAGGGAGGGAAAGACTCACTGAGGTGTGTGAATTACCTAAGATCACACAGCTGGTTTGAGATGGGGCAGAATCAATCTGTACCGTTTCCTGCATCCATTGTCAATGTGTGAAGTTGGTTGGGATGAAACATTAACAAGATAGGGAAACCCTTCCTCTCTCTCTGGGACCCCAGCCTGCCACAGCAGGGCCATCAGGCACACCCCTCAACGCCAAAAGAAGGGCTCTGTTGTGACCTAGCAACTCCACTGCTACATACACACACATGCACAATTGACCCAGTGCACTACGGTCTCTAACAGAAAGCACTGGAAGTAATCTATGTTCACTGCGGGGGACTAGTTCAGTACACAATGGTGCATCCATACTGGGCCAGAATTTATACAACAGTCAAAAAGAATAAGAAAGGGCTGGAGTGGTGACTCGGCGGTTGCGGTGCTTGCCTGGCATGAGCGAGACTTGAGTTCAAATCCCAGCACCATGTACACAATGAAGTGTCTGAACAACGAAGGCCACATGAAAAACTAAATAAAGTTGATTCTGTCTTTCTCTCTCTCAGTGTCCCTCTCTCTCTTTAAAAAAAAAAAAAAAGAGTAAGAAAGCTGGGCATGAGGCACACGTCTGCAATCCCAATGGCTCAGGAGGCTGAGGCAGGAGGATCCAAGTTCAAAGCCAGCCTCAGCAACTTAGCAAGGCCCTAAGCAACTCAGTGAGACTGTCTCAAAATAAAACATAAGGGCTGGAGCGGTGGCTCAGCGGTTTCGGCACTTGCCTGGCAAGCGCGAGGACCCGGGTTCGAACCCCAGCACCACATACACAACTAAGTGTTGGAGCAACTAAGGCTATGTGAAAAACTAAATAAAGTTGTTTCTCTCTTTCCTGTCTCTCTCACTGTCCCTCTCTCTTTAAAAAAATAAAAAATAAAAAAATAAAACAACAACAAACAAAACATAAAAAGGGCTGGAGATGTTGCTCAGTGGTTAAGCACCCCTGGGTTCAATCCTCAATACCAAAAAAAAAAGAAAGAAAGAAAAGAAAAGAAAAAAAGGTGTAAGAAAACACTTTGTGTGCTAAGAGGAAACAGTTTCCAAAGTCCATCAGTTAAAAAGTAAGGTGCAGTCAGGTACTGTGGCACATGCCTGTAATCCCATTAGTTCAGGAAGCTGAGCCAGGAGGATCGCAAGTTTGAGGCCAGCCTCAGCAACTTAGTGAGACCCAATCTTAAAATAAAAAATCAAAAGGGATGGGGATATAACTCAGTGGTAGAGCACTTGCTTGCCAAACATGCATGAGGCCCTGGGTTCAATCTCCAGTACCAGGAGAGGAAAAATAAAAAGTATATATATATATACACACACACACATATGTACATGTAGTGTACATGCAGACAGCATACAGGGCATGTTGACTTGTGTTTAGCATGGCAGAGAGTGAGTGTAGGCAAACATGCTAGAAACTGGGACGATTAGTTGACTCTGGGTGATCTGGCCACTGGGATGGGAGAGAACTGTTTTGTTGTACAGCCCTGTGTTTCTTTGTACTCAGAGAAATAAATTGCATACTCAAAAAAAGTGAGTAAAAGAAACCGGCTGAGCTATTTCACAAATCAGAACATGGTTCCTCTGCCAAGTTTGACCTGAGCCACAAAGGAGCCGGAGGTCAGAGTGGGCGGCTGTTTTGCCTGTAGAACTGCCCTGAACCTCTATTCAGGAATGGAGGCCCAGCCCCTTCTTGCCTCTGGATAGGTTGAGGTGCTGAAGGTGACAGGAAGAGTAGTGGCTCACTAGGGAGCTATTTCCCAGTCGGTGGGGAAGCCAGGCCTCAGGTGGGGAAGCCAGGCCTCAAGAGCCGAAGCATTGCCCAGAGCTCCTCCAGCTGACCGAGAGTCAGAAGCCCCGGCTCAGGCCCAGCTCTAGCCCGACTTGTTATGGGAGATCAGACTAGTAGGTGAACTGTCTACCCCAGCAGTCTTGCATATCACACCTCCCTTCCTGGCCTCACACAGACAGGGCGAGGATCGCACAGCGAATGTGAAACAATCGGGCCCTGACTGGTTTCTCGGGAACACCAGAGTACCCATGAGGTAGTATGTGGCTCATTCCCAAAAATGGCTCTGTGTTCAAAAAACAAAGTCTAGGAAAGGTTAGATACAGAGTTAATCAGGTTCTTCGCTGTAGAACTTCTCAGGACCTTAAAGATGCTAGATGCACTATAACATATCAGATGCGGCCATAGCATGTACCATGTCCCAAGTTTATTTGACCACAGAACCACCTAAGAGGAAAACAAATATTAATGTCTCCCAGAATTAAGGTAATCATGGAACACAGTTGGAGAAAAGCTGGTTAGGTAAAAGATGAATAAACACAAAACAGGCACACTGTA